>JAHNEJ010002038.1:0-200777 GCA_022559845.1 Amorphophallus konjac
CTGAACCCCCCTTCCCCTCCCACCGGCGACCTCCCCCCTCCCTGAACCCACTCCCACCGGCAACCTCCCATCCCCCTCCGAGCTCCCCCTCCCTGCCACCAGTCGCCCTGCCACCGGTCGCCCCTACCTGAACCCCCCTCCCCCTTTGAGCTCCCCCTCCCTGCCACCGGTCACCCCTCCCTGAACCCCTCCTCCCCTCCCACCGGCAACCTCCCCCTCCGAGCACCCCCTCCCCCCCACCCTCCCTGAACCCCACCTCCCCTCCCACCGGCGACCTCTTCCTCCCCCTCCGAGCTCCCCCTCCCCCCACATACCCTTCCTGAACCCCTCCGATGATCCCAAAAAAAAGGGCACTTGCCGGAGAGGGAGGGGGAGGGGGAGGGGGAGGGGAAGGGGAGGGGAGGGGGAGGGGAAGGGGGATGGGACTTACCGGAGAGGCGGTGGCGATGACAAGAGGTGGCGGCAACGACGAGAGGGAGGTGGCGACGGCGCGGACGACAAGAGGGAGGAGGATGGCGGCGGCAGCGACGACGGAGGTTGGCAGAGAAGGCGCGGACGGTGGCAGCGACGTCGAGAGGGACGAGGGCGGCGGTGGCTCCGACAGGGAAGACGGAGGAGAAATAGTAAGAGTGAGAGGGAGGGTGGGGGAAATGAGGAAATGAAGAAATGGCAATCTCGAATGTGGCGGGCAAGGGAAAATGTGAGATGGAACTTCGGACGGAATCAATTTTCGTCTCAAATTTCAAACGTAAGATTATTCGTCTGAATATTCATGTCTAATTTCAGACTTGAATTTTGTCGTCTGAATATCCGTCTGTAAATTCAAACGGATATGCAGACGGAATAATTCTGTCCCAAATATAGATAGAATTTGAGATGAAATATATCCGTCTGAATTTACATATGGAAATGCGACAGAAATTAATCCATCTGAAATTTATGTCTGAATTACCGCTTTTTCTTGTAGTGTATGCCTAGATATGGACGGGTATGACATCATACTAGGAGCCGATTGGCTATCCACACACAAGGCAGTAATAGATTGCCGGAATGGTAAGGTTACCTTTAAGGAATTCCCGGAACTTGTCTACACTAGTCCTCGAAGTCGAAACAAGTCACCCCTTATTTCGGCCCTCCGAGCTAGTAAGCTCTTAAGGAAAGGATGTATGGCTTCCATAGCATTTGTGTCTGCCACGGAAGTTAAGGAGTCTAAGATAGAAAACATCCAAGTGGTTCGAGAGTTTCCCGATGTATTTTCGGAAGATTTGCCCAGATTACCCCCTTAAAGAGAAGTGGTCTTCACCATCGATCTTGTCCCTGGTGCTGGCCCAGTTTCTATGGCACCTTATAGGATGTCCCCCATCGAGCTCAAGGAATTGAAAGAACAATTAATGGAACTCTTGAAGAAAGGATTCATCAGACCAAGCACTTCCCCGTGGGATGTGCCTATACTATTTGTAAAGAAGAAGGATGGATCGATGAGGCTCTGCATCGACTATCGGTAGCTGAACCACCTTACTATCAAGAACAAGTATCCACTGTCGAGGATCGATGAATTATTTGATCAGATAACTGGAGCCAAGTATTTCTCAAAGATTAATCTCAGGTCGGGATATCATCAATTGAGAATAAAGGATGAGGATATTCACAAGACGGCATTCCGGAGCAGGTATGGGCATTACGAATTTACTGTTATGCCTTTTGGACTAACAAATGCCCCTACAGCCTTCATGCAGTTGATGAACAGTATATTCAGGAATAACCTAGATCAATTCGTAGTGGTCTTTATTGATGATATACTGATATATTCAAAGACTGAAGAAGAACATGAAGAGCATTTGAGGATTGCATTACAAATCTTAAGAAAGAATCAACTCTATGCCAAGCTTAGTAAATGTGACTTCTGGCTCGAGGAAGTATCTTTCTTAGGGCATGTGATTTCAAAAGAGGGGATTTCTGTTGATCCATCGAAAGTTGAGGCTGTGAAGAATTGGGAAAGACCTACAAATACAACTGAAATCCGAAGCTATAGGCTAGCTGGCTATTACAGGCGATTCATCAAGGATTTCTCCAAGATCGTTGTTCCTCTTACTAGGCTGACCCGCAAGGAGATTCCTTATAAGTGGGACGTAGACTGTGAGAAAAGTTTTCAAGCCTTGAAAGATCATCTAACGACTGCCCCAGTCTTGGCATTACCAACTGAAGGGGAGAAATTCGAGGTATACATTGATGCGTCTGGCATTGGCCTCGGATGTGTCTTGATGCAACAAGGGAGAGTCATTGCTTACTCTTCCCGACAATTAAAGAAGCATGAGGAGAACTACCCAGTACACGACCTAGAGTTGGCCGCGGTAGTATTTGCTTTAAAGATCTGGAGACACTATCTCTATGGAGAACAGTTCACCGTGTACTCTGATCACAAGAGTCTCAAATATCTATTTTCGCAAAAAGAATTGAACATGAGATAAAGACGTTGACTAGAATACCTCAAGGACTTCGATTTCACTATATAATACCATCCTGGAAAGGGTAATCCTGTAGCTGATGCCCTTAGTCGAAAGCCGAGAGCGTTATTAGCCAACTATATGGTCCAAGAATGAAAGATGCTGGAACAGTTTTCCAAGCTTGACATAAATACGGATGAGGAGAAAAAATGTATTAGTCTATCACACATGAGGATACAACCGGATTTGCTCTTCGAGATCAAGGAGCTTCAAGACAATGACTCGGTGCTAGTAGAAATAAAAGGCAAACTAGAAGAACAACCTGATTTCAAGCAAGTAGTAGATGGAAGGTTATTGTTCCAAGAAAGGACTTGTGTACCAGATTGCCTGGAATTGAAGAAGAAAATCTTAGAAGAAGCTCACCGATCAAGGTACACAATTCATCCCGAATCGACCAAGATGTACCAGGATTTGAAATGGACCTTTTGGTGGCACAACATGAAAAGGGAGGTAGCGGATTTTGTGTCTCGCCGTCTCACCTGCCAACAAGTCAAGGTAGAACACCAAAAGCCTGCCGGTAAGCTACATTCTCTAGACATCCCCAAGTGGAAGTGGGAGGATATCGGCATGGACTTCATTATGGGTCTGTCTAAATCTAAAGGTGGACATGATGGAATATGTGTTATCATAGACCATTTGACCAAGTCGGCACACTTCTTGCCTATAAAGAGCCGATGGTCGGTCGATGTTCTAGCCACCTTGTACATCAAAGAAGTCGTTAGACTGCATGGAGTTCCCATTTCAATCGTGTCTGAGCGAGACTCGTGTTTCACTTCTCATTTTTGGAAGGGTCTACAACATTCATTGGGGACAAGACTCAAATTTAGTACAGCTTTTCATCCTCAAACAGATGGTCAGACCGAGAGAACCAACCAAGTTGTGGAAGACATGCTACGAGGTTATATTATTGATTTCAGTGGAAACTGGCAAGATCATCTACCCCTGATCGAGTTTGCATATAACAACAGTTACCAGGCAAGTATTCAAATGACACCTTTCAAAGCATTGTACGAAAAGAGTTGTCGATCACTCTTATGCTGGGACGAAGTCGGCGAAAAGCAACTACTAGTCTCGGAGATGGTGAGGGATACCACCGAGAAGATTCAACTCATTAGAGAGAGACTTCAGATGGCTCAGTCTAGACCGAAGACTTACGCCGATATTAGAAGGAGAGACCTTGAGTTCCAAGTCGGAGACCACGTCTTTCTTAAAGTTTCCCCAGGCCGAGGCATTAGAAGATTTGGTGTTAAGGGCAAACTTACACCAAGGTATATCGATCCCTTCGATGTACTAGAAAGAGTTGGTGAGGTTTGTTGCATCCCTATGGTTTTGATGATGTCTCACACTATAAATCAATCTGTTTTTATCTCAAGATCAATTCATGCTTGATCATTTAGGGCAGTGCTGTTCATGCATAGGTGCAAGTCTACACATTGCTTGTAGACTGCATAAAGTCTGCACATGGTTACTTTGATGCTGTGTCAAGTCTATACATTGTTGCATCATGTGCTTCATGCATTAGCCAAGTCTGTACATCCGACTGTTTCATTCAGCGTCTCACGCATTGCAAGTCTATACACTGTCTGCCCTGCACACACTGTAAGTCTGTACATTGTCTAGGTTGCAAGTCTATACATCGTCTGCCCTGCACACACAAAATCATACATTGCATTTGGGCATCAAAGTCTATACATGCATTCAAAGTCTGTACATTCCAATGGTTGTGCAATCCTTCAGATCAAGTCTATGCATTGCCAGCACACACGTTCAAAGTCTTTACATTGAAGTCTGTACAGCCTTTGCATTGCGCATACTTTGAAGTCTATACATTGTTTGCTTAACTCCAGCCTTTGCATTAAAGTCTATACATCGTCTCTCAAAGTCTGTACAGCGTTTGCCTAGAATGCATTCACTAAAGTCTATACATCCGTCTCACTCAGCGTATTTGTTCATGGAGCATTCAAGTATGTACATTGTTTTCCCATGCACGCATTCAAGTCTGTACATCATTAACGCTGCATACATCAAGTCTATACATTCGTCTCACTTAGTGTCTTCTCGCATTCACGCTAAGTCCATACACTGCATTTGGGCATTGTTCATTACAGCAAGTCTGTACACTGCTTTCTCATGCACGCAATCAAAGTGTGTACAGCCTGTGTTCGCATCGGTCAAGTCTGTACATTATTTTGTCATGCTCATAAACGTCCAAGTCTATACAATCTCTACTGATATCTTTGTGCATCAGCTCACAAGTCTGAACATTGTCTAGTTGCACGCCACACGACATAGCAAGTCCATACTGCTGACACCCGCTTTATGACCAATAAGTCGGGTCATCTCTTTATTCATTATATATGATGCTCCGAGTTGTTCACTCTTCATCGAGTCTCTTTGTTTAGTTGAAGATCATTTCTTGGGTCTTGACTCCTTGATCGGATGTGGCTCTTTGTGGCATTTCATTTTTGACTAAAGCTTAGCAAAACCTTCATTCTTTCGTTTGAACTCCATTGATAATAACGGCCTATCCCAGGCGCGTTGCTTCCTTCTAACGGATGGGTCTTGGGCCGTTACTCCTTGAAGAGTCCTGAAGCTTGAGGTCTCATTTCAATCTTTATCTTTTGGCTTACACGTTGATAATAACGGTCTGTTGTGCAGCCGTTGTTTCATTATGACGCCCCATGCCTTGGCCGTTGCTTTCTTTACAGAGTCCTATTGTTTTGATCTTCTCCCTGTTGATCTTATCTTTTAGGGATATGGTTGAAAGTAACGGACGATCCTTGGTGCGTTATTTCCAAGTGGCGGTCTGTCGTGCAGCCGTTACTTCCTTCAGAGAGTCCTGACAGTTCAGGCCTTTTCTCTGCTACTCCGTGGTCGAGATAAGAACTTGGATTGGTGATATCTCTTTCAAATCTGATCCTCAGGACCTTCTGTTTGATTCTATGGACTCTTGGTGATATTATCTTCAAGGATTTGCTAAGAGTTATCCCTTTCTCTTGCCGGATTATCCTCTGCTCGACCTAAGAGTTTGGGGGTCTATAAATAGAACCCTTAACTTCATGGCTAAGAGGAGGAAATTCTGGAGTTGCGACGAAGTGCTGCCGCATTTTAGAGCCACGTTTGATCAAGGAGAAGTGCTTCTCACGTTCGTTTGCTGCCTGGTGAAGGGAGTATCTGTTCCTCTTGGTTCCAAAGTTCATATTTGCATATTGAGTTTCCATTCAATCTCCCTTTCATCACAAGCATTATTTCTCTCCTTTCTCCACGTTTTTCACTGGTTTTCATCATCTAAACTTCCTCCCAATCTTTTAAAATGCCCAGAGGGGTTAAAAAACTAAAACTTCCCGGTATTTCCCTTTCCTTTTGATGATATTGTGTTTATTGAAGAATTGATGCTATATTGTCTAAAGGGCTAATTTGGGTTGTTTGTTCTTGTTTTCCACGTCTTTGGCAGGTTTATAGGTCCACCAGCACGAGGCCCAAGTCTTCTAGCCGGCTGGAAGAGTTGGAGTTAAAAGGATTCACGCTTTGCTACTGCAGGGTATTTGACGGTCTGGTTCAGGCGCGTCATATTCTTCCAGCGGTCTATCGAGCGACCGTCACTTCCAAGTGACGCACAGGGTTCTGACAGTTACTTTCAGCTGACCTGCAGGTTTCTTTGATCTTTCCTCTCCCGTGGGCGGGTGCTTCATCCACCTATTTCCAAGGTATTTTCAGGTCTTTGGCTTGTTTTTACTTTGGTGGCGATCACGACTTTCCTTGGTATTGGGCATTAGCTTTCTCCTTCATTGCATATCTTTTATTTCCTTGCTTGTTCCACCCCTTATGGTGTGTTTCTATTTACTCTTTGCTCCACGCCCCGGCGTGTGTTTTCCTTTTCCTTAGCTTAGTCTGATTGGGATAGCATGCCCATGCTAGAGCTAGCTTTGATTACCTAGGTTCATGATCACATGTTCATAGGTTGAGTGCAGATCTTTGATTATTTTGCTTGTCATCTTGCTACATATCATCATTAAGACCCCAAGAAAAAGGAGATAGAGAAGCAAAATAAAATTAACAGATAATTTTTTGGCGATCACGGTGGGACAGCTTGTGCCAATCGTGCTTTTGATTCCTGTTAAACCTGCCATCATCTCTTGTGTTGTTCCCCTCCCGTTTTCCTCTTATTTCCTATTGATCCTAGTTTTCTGAGTGCTCTGACGGCCCTGTGTCCATGCGTTGGAGTTCTCTGACGCAGGGTCATTAGACCGCCACATCTGTTCTGCTGCGAGAGTTTTCACGGTCTTTTCCTGTTACTTCTGGTTGATTCTGGCTCTCTGGCTCATTCGACGGTCCTACCTCCCTGCGTTATATTACTTCTGGCGGTCTGGTCTTCGACCGTTATTTTATTCTGACGCAGGGTTCCTCGACCGTTATACTCCAGACAGGTACGCATCCGAGGTGCATTTACTTCCGCAATTTCTGCTGTGACTCTTTGCTTGGGTGATACTTGACTTCCTCCTTGCTTTGTTTCATATCTCCATATCATTGCGTGCATCATTGTTTGTTAGATCATAGGCTAGACTTTGCATGCACTCCGGTGCACATAGGGGCATTCATACATTCATATCATAGATTGCATCTTCCTACCTTGTTGTGAGGACCTCTCGTCTCCATATTCCTTGGGGCCGACTAGGAAATCACACCAGGGACCTCCATAAGTCCCCGCGAGCCGTGGATTCCCACACGGACGCCGGGCTGGTTGTACCTTTTCCACTCCGTGTCTAGGGTTGCATAAGTGAAGGAGTGATTACACTTAGAGTCAAGCCAAGTCCCATACCCATCTCCTGTTAGGAACCCATTGTTGAGAGCACATTTCAATCAATTCACTAAAGTTCCGAAGGAGAAATCACAAGAATCTTGCTGCATCATCTTAAACAACTTGGTTGACTTGGGGTGTCTTCATCTTTTATCACTTACATCTTTTGTTAAAACATCCAAGTGTGGTTGCTCATTGTGTGATTGTTTGTGTTGATTGTTTGCATCGTCAAAAGGTTGTCCGTTGCATGTGGAGTTGTTTTCGTCCGTCCGAACCATCTCCTCAAGTCAATTCCTTCGTCAAATTCTATTCTAATCCACTCTTCGAGTCCGGTATGGCATCCTTCAATCCTCCTCATTCCCAGGAGGACTCTCTTCCTCAAGGGCTCCTTGAAAACCCTCCCAGGGTTATCACCTTTTCTTCTAGAGAAGGGACTACCCCTCTTCCATCCTCCACTTCTATAGAAGGTGGTCAAGCTACCCCTTCTTTCTCCACTCCTTCCGCGGGCTCAATTCTTCACATGATGGCCCAATTGGACCCGGCCCAGCTTCAGGTTCTCTATCAAGCCATGCAAGGGTCCAATGCTTCTCCTCCTACCATTATCCAAGGCCAATCCAATCTCTCTGTTGATCCATCTAGGGTTAATGGGCCCTCCATTCAGCCCACTCCAATTGATCTCACTCCGGTCCAGCCCCGGACCATTTCCTTCACTAGCATGGAGACAGGCCAATCTTCCAATTCAGCCCACCAATCTTTTGATAAAGGGAAGTCTCATATCCCTTCGTTTGTTCAGGTGGATTATCACACCTCTGGCCTGATAGCTCCGCAAGTTCTCCTGGGCCCTTCCGATTTCCTATGCCCTCAGCAAGGGGTGGCCCAAGCTTATTCTAATACGGGTCAAACTCAGGCCCAATATCCTTACGGGCCCCCTATTTCCACTGTCTATCCTTCTGCTCCTTCCTATGGGATTCCACCTTCCGCTACAATCATTCCGTCTGTTCCTCAAGTCCAATCAACATCTTTCACTACCCCTGCTCCCTCTCGAGAGCAGGAACTATTTGATAAATGGGCCACCATGCAACAACAACTCGATTTCCTCCAGAAGCGACTTGGCCCACAATCTTTGGCAGATATTCCTGTCCCGAGCTTTCAGAACATTCGGTTCCCTCCGCAATCGAAACTCCCTAACTACCACAAGTACGATGGGAACGGCAATCCCTTCATTCACGTGAGGGATTTTCTATATGAGTCGGTGCAGTTTCAATATGATGATCGCCTTATGGCGTACTTATTCCGCCGATCTTTGGATGGTGTTGCTCTGGAGTGGTTCTACTCTTTGCCGCTAGAAGAAGCTGAAAGTTTCAAGGTAGTAAAAGACAAATTTATCCAGCGGTTCCAAGACAGGGTCGGCCCGGAATACTCATTTACAGATCTAGTAGCCGAAAAGATGAAGCCAGATGAGGAGTTCGCCACTTATGCAGACAGGTGGAGACAGATGGCTGCTAGAGTGCCTGGCCACATTCCGGAGGAAGAGAAGGTCAAGCTGCTCATTTCAAATGCTACCCCGACCTTCAGGAACATCCTGGCAATGAATGATATAGCTAACATGCATCAACTTTACAGCTGGGCGCGCTTCATACAAACCCAGTTCAAGGATTCTCCTATACATGCCCTATTTGAAAACCAAAAGCCCAAATATCACAAGAAACCACAAGGGCCGGTTACCGAGGGGGTCCAGACAAACGAACAGGTACAAGCCATTGCCTTTCCATTTCAAACCGCACCTTTCCGCTTCCCCCAAAACCCCCGCACTCCACAAAATCCCGCTTCACAGAACTTTCAAACCGCTCCACAAAACCCTCTGCCTGCCTTCACCATTCCACAAAACGCCTTCATCGCTCCACAACAACAACCACCACCTCCACAATACCACAATGTCCCTCCACCCCATGGCTATAACAACAATCCGAACAACAAGCGCCCGGCTCCCAAGAGGGCACAATATCCTCCACTGCCAGAGACCCTCACAGATATCTTCTCGGCTCTTATGTCAGTAAACACAATTCAACTTCCTCCAGAACGGCCTAACTGGAACCCAGCCGTTGATCAAACAAAATATTGCATGTTCCATAGGCAGCCAGGCCACACTATCGAAGGATGTTATCAGTTCCGGGATCTGGTATACGATCTCCATGAGGGACAGAGAATCGATTGGGCCGAGATGCATCGGGCCATTGTTGAAATCAAAGAGAAGAGAAGGCAGCCGCCAAGGCAGCAAGTGCAGCAGCGTCCAGCACCACAGCCACAGTAGCTACCACCACAACAGCAACCACAACAGGCTCAGGATCTGGGGATCCATCAAGATCTGATGCCAAATCATCTGCCTGCTCTACAGCAATAGCAGCCGCCGGCACCGGCACAAGTGAACGTAGTTCAACCCCCGGCCCCTACTGCCGAGTGGTCCTTTGATGACGATGGCACCACACCTCAAGTCATAGCCCTCCACCACAACCACCGCAATCCTCTTACCCCCTCCTTCGTCCTTCCTTCACACCCAACACCTTCTCCACTTGTCCTCCCATTTACACCCGCTCCAACAAATTCACTACCACCCACCACTCCGTCATACCCTTCGCCACTTGCCTCTGCTACCATCATCACGCCATCGCCTAACCTATCACCTGTCTTGACACCTCCACCAACACTCCCTCCATCCGTACCATCCACCATCACCATCCCGCCTTTCATCAATCCTTCACCCATCATCCGCTCACCACCACTCACCACCATCACCAACCTTACACCCCACCAAATCATCTCCCCCGCACAGCCTACACCGCTCATCCACCCCGCAAGGCCCATCGTGCTATCCACCGATGTCGCAGCCGCTACAAGTTGCGCCTTAAGAAGCGGGAAGATGTTCCATCGGAACTACCCTACTACTTCTAATCCCCAGTATTCTCAGCCGACGGTCGAGCAGGCAGAAACTGAACCTTTGCCGGGTACTCAATATGACTTGCTACATCATCTGGATCAAATGCCCGCTAAAATATTTGTGCTGGAGCTGATCAAAAGGTCTACCCTTCACCAGGATGCATTAAGGGACTTCTTACAAAAGGTAATGGTCAGCGAAGATATGGCAGTCGACAGCTTACCAACGGCACTAGCGACCATCTCAAAAGGGCCGACAATCACATTTTCAGAATCCGAGTTAGTGCTCCCGGAAGCTCGGCAAATGCCGCTCTGCATTACAATCACTCTGAACAAAGTCAGCATTGAAGCAGTGCTGGTTGACATAGGGGCTTCAATCAATGTGTGCCCACTCAGCACCCTCCGAGCTTGCAACATATCTAAAGAGTTATTACGACCTACCCCGACCACTATAGCAGCATATGACAACTCAAGGTGAGCATGTCACGGGGTGGTCACTATCCAAGCAGAACTCGGACCCCTTACAATGGCCGTGGAATTCTATGTACTAGACATCGACCCTATGTTCAAGGCTATCTTGGGTCGCCCATGGCTGGATACGCTCGGTGCCGTACCCTCCACCGCACACTAGTGCGTTAAATTCCCTTTCCAAGGGAGGGTCGTCAAGGTCAAAAGCCTATCTACAGTGCAATCGGTTAAGGCCATTTCAGAACAGATTCTTCCTACACTTTGGCCAAGCAGCCGACCCGTCATATCAGTGCTGGATTTAAACTTCCCTTGGGCTTACACACCTCCTAGGCCCATCACTACTCCAGTTAACATCAAGATGAAGCCCCAGATCTGAGACTCAAAGGGCTGGAACATTATACTGAAACTGGGCTACCAACCGGGGAGGGGCCTCGGTGCACAATTACAAGGAATGACCAAGCCCATACCCAAGGGAAGAAAGATGGGCAGGAGAGGTCTTGGCTACAAAGAAACCGCATTATCTATGATGGGTGATTCTGGACCACTCACCTGGGACTACCGTCAGCACTTTGTCTGAGGGCCTCTCCAGCCCGGCACGTTAGCTCTGCAGCCAGCTCCGTTAGAAAGAAATACAGTATGTCCGATTGCCAGTCCTCCGCCGGAACTAAAAAGGCCAGAACATGATATGCTTGATTATGGTCAAGCCCTTCAGGGGTTGTTTCATGAAGAAGACTGTCAAAAGAAGCAAGAGGTTCGGCTCATGCAATGGAGACCGAAGAAGCGGCCAGACGATGATCCACGGGAGGAGGAGAGCTCGCCGATTGTCTTTTCTTGGTCTCCCTCCCGCTTTCAATCCCTCCTCCAGCAATGGGAGTTACCCCGTCTTCCTCCTATCATGGTAAATCCATCCTTCGTTGATCCGCCTGAGATTCTATTTGTTCCTTGCGCTTGCGGGCACTGCCCGCCCATTGATCTATCCACTCTATTCACTCCTCCTCCTCCCAACGCCCAACTCCACGAGATGTGGTTCTCATCTTCCGATCCCTTCTTTGACTGCATCTTCCCCGAGCTATTCCCTATGCAGCTCCCGCCTCCTCCATCTTGCTGTGTAATCTCCGCTGATCTCCAAAAAAAAACGTCAAATTTAAAACGGAGATTTCAGTGGAAGATTACGCTATCCTGTCTCCATCCTCCTCCCAGGGGCACGAGTCCTCTGCTCATTCCCTTCCACTAGGCTTCCTCCCTCCTAGGTTAGGATTAGGGTCCGTCGAGTCTAGGGAAGTAGAGTTAGTTAGGTCTAGAGAAGTAGGGTCTTGTTCTAGGTCGTCCAACCCTTCCTCTTCTGAGCCGCGCTCGCTTGCTCATCCTTCCCGATCTGTTCCTGATAGGTTCTTGCAAGATTTGGCTCAGCGTTGCCATGCTCTTCTGAAGTGCCCGGAAGTTGTTGCTACAGCAATTGTGATTGAAGATGAAGAGGAAATAGAAAGGGTGTAGAGCGACGACGGATTAGGCGTCTATGAGATCTTGGATGAGAAGGATCCAATTAATGAGGACAGCGATGTAGATGACACCGCCGACCTATACGCACAAGGATTGAAAAGATTCGACGAGCCGTCGACGGCGGTGGATGAACCTACAAAGGAAATCAACTTGGGAACTGAAGAAGACCCAAGGCCCATCATTATTGCCGCTAATCTCCCTTCACGAGTAGAAGAGGAATTGATTAAGGTTCTAAGGGGGTATAGCGATTCCTTCGCCTGCTCTTATGAGGACATGCCAGGTCTTGACCCCTCTTTAGTGGAACATCGACTTGTGCTTAAACCAAGGGCAACACCTGTCAAACAACGGTCCAGAAGATTTCACCCCCACATGGCCTTGAGGATCAAGGAAGAAGTCGACAAGTTATATAAGGCCAGATTCATTAGAGTTGTCCTATATCCTCAGTGGGTGGCAAACATAGTCCCTGTTATCAAGAAGGATGGAAAAGTGCGTATTTGCATCGATTTCAGGGATCTCAACAAAGCATGTCCCAAAGATGATTTCCCGCTGCCTCATATAGACGTCCTAGTAGACAACACCGCCGGGTATGAAGCTCTATCATTCATGGATGGTTACTAAGGGTACAATCAAATCCGTCTCGCTCCCGAAGATCAAGAGAAAACTTCCTTCACCACGCCCTGGGGCACATACTGTTATGTGGTTATGCCGTTTGGTCTGAAGAACGCGGGCGCCACCTATCAAAGGGCGATGATGGCTATCTTCCACGACATGATCACATCTATATGGAAGCTTACGTGGATGACATTTTGGTGAAGTCAAGAACCAAAGAAGAACACCCCTCTATTCTGGCTAAGGTGCTGCAAAGAGCCAGGGAGTACAAGCTCAAGATGAATCCGAAGAAGTGTGTATTCGGAGTCTCCTCAGGGAAGCTGTTGGGTTTCATAGTAAGCAAACGGGGGATCCAAATTGATCCTAACAAAGCACAGGCCGTCATGGATATGCCTCCGCCTAAGAACATCACGGAACTTCGAGGATTGATTGGTAGATTACAATTCATCAGAAGATTCATATCCCAGCATTCTCAAAGGTGTCGTCCATTTTATGAATTGCTTAAGGCGGGGGTTAAGTTTGAATGGAATAAAGAGTGTCAAAAGGCCTACGAGGACTTGAAGGAATATCTATCCAACCCCCCGGTTTTGCAACCTCCTGTCCCTGGGAAACCCCTAATCCTATATATCTCGGTCATTGAGGACTCCCTAGGGGCGGTCCTAGCACAAGTGGATGATGAAGGAAAAGAGCGGGCTGCGTATTACCTCTCTCGGTTATTCAACCCAGCCGAATCCAGATACACCGCTATGGAGAAGACTTGTGCCGCCTTAGTGTGGGTAGCTCAGAAGCTTAAACACTATTTTCTTGCCCAACCAGTTAGGTTAATCTCTAGAATGGACCCGATCCGCTATCTCTTAGAAAAGCCTGTCCTTTCTAGTAGGTTAGCTCGCTGGCAGAGCTTCCTCTCTCAGTTCGATATCACCTTTGTTGTTCAGAAGGCAGTCAAAGGATATGCCATTGCTGAGCATCTTGCCCATCTCCCCATTCCTCACATCGATTCCATTCAGGACGATTTCCCTGATGAGCATCTTTCTGTTATCTCTCATCACCCCTTCTGGTCTCTGCACTTCGATGGTGCACTCAACTCTCAAGGCCGAGGGATCGGTGCTGTTTTGCTTACTCCGGAGGGAGTGACCATTCCCTTCGCTTATCAACTTCGGTTTCCCGCCACCAACAACATCGCTGAGTATGAGGCTCTCCTTGCCGGGTTGAAGCACGCCTACCTCCTAGGCGCGCGTTATTTAAACATCATAGGAGATTCTCAGCTCATCCTATGGCAAGTTCTGTCCACTTACCGTACTCGTGACCCTAAGCTCAAACCTTATCAAGATTTGGTCGCGCTCCTCGCTAGGCAATTTCGTAAGCTGATCTACATCCATACTCCCCGTTCTCAGAACATCTAGCCGATGCTCTGGCATCTCTTGCTTCTTCCCTATCTTTCCCTCTCAGTCGGAACACTGAGACTATCGTCGTCCAAAGATTGGACGCACCCTCCCTTCAGGATCCTTGGTTCATCAACCTTAGGAAATCTGTAGAGGCAAGAGCTGAGAAGGAAGATCTCAAAGAAGTTTCATTAACAGAGCTAGAGGAGATTCTGGACGAAGAGGAGTTGCCTTGGTATCATGAAATCGAGTTGTTTTGTAAAGAGGGGTCATTCCCAGAAGGGGCAAAAGCTGAGCAACGCAAGTCAATCAGAAGAGCCGCCGCAAGGTACACCGTTGTTGCAGGAGAACTGTACAGGCGGGCTACTAATGGAATGCTCATGAGATGCTTAGATGATGTTGAAGCTTGGAAGGTGGCTGAAGCAGCCCATTCTAGTGAGTGTGGGGGTCATGTCAATGGCCAGGCTCTAGCGAAGAAGATCCTTAGGCAGGGCTACTATTGGCCCACTCTAGAGGAAGATTGCTCCCTCTACGTCCGGAGGTGTCTTAAATGCCAACTCCACGCTGATAAGATTCATTCTCCAGCTTCATCTCTCCATCCTATGACCGCTCCTTGGCCATTCTCTATGTGGGCTTTCGACGTTGTCGGCCCGCTCGGTGATCCCAATTCTCAGATCAAGCAGAAGTCCTTTATCCTCACCGCCACTGAGTACTTCACCAAGTGGGCTGAAGCCGAGGCGTATGCAGAGATCAAAGCTACAACAGTGTGCCGCTTCATCGTGAAGAATATCATCTCGCGGTTCGTAGTGCCAAGCAGCAGCATCACCGACAACGGACCCCAGTTCGTTTCTCAAGAGCTCAAGGACCTATGTAAGAAGTTCAATATTGTATTGCATCATTCATCTCCATATTATCCTCAAGGCAACGGTCAAGCCAAGGCCACTAATAAAATCCTTCTTAAAATCATCAAGAAAACATGCGAAGCTCATAAATTTTTGGATTGGCCAGAAAGATTAGTGGAAGCTCTGTGGGCTTACCGCACCTCCGTCCGTACCCCTACGGGACAAAATCCATATTCTCTTACCTACGGGATGGAGGCGGTGCTCCCATATGAGATCTTGATCCCTTCCCTTAGAGTGCAGCTCGATAAGGAACTTAATCTCGACGAACGTCGAGAGGCGTTACTGGTCCAGTTGGAACTCTTAGATGAGAAGAGGATGAATGCGGCCGATCATGTATCCGTCTATCAAAAGAGAGTCTCGCGTTATTTTCAAAAGAAGGTAATCGAACGTAAGTTTCTAAAAGATGATATGGTTTTGAAACGTAAATTCATTCGGTCTGCAGGTCCTAGGTCTAAATTACAACCTAACTGGGAAGGGCCGTTTGTCGTAAAAGAAGCTTATCCAGGGAATGCCTATCGCCTAGTAAACGCGGAAGGTGAGGAGCTCTCTCACCCGTGGAATGGGTTGTATCTTAAGCGTTTCTTTCCTTAGAATCTAAACCACGCGCTTCCCCGGTAGCAAGATGCTCCTTCCTGTTTCAATAAGAAGGGTCCCGAGTAAGGCAATCACACACTACACAACATCCCTGGTCAGGTTTTCCATTTTAAAAGACACCGCTTCTCCTCGGCCATGCTGTAGGGGAAAATTGAAGTCCCGGTCCGCTTCTTCTTCGGCCGAATCCAAGGGCAAGGAGTGAATAAGGAGGCGACGACCAATCCGAACATTCTAACGAGAGAAGGTCTCAACTAGGGGCAAGTCCGTTATGACCTGACGCCACAAGAAAAGGAAAGGAAAAGAAAAGGAGTAATCTTTTTCACGACAAAATCAAAAAGCATCGTCTCAAAAGTCTACTGATTCTGAACTCCAAAGCTCCAGAAATGCAAGAACAGAAAAGCTAGGCATGACAAGAGTGGCAGTATAGTTCCCTGCGGGACGTCATGAGCCCGGTCGCATGCATGCCTAGAGTGGACAAAGGTTCGATGACGGACACAAAGCCCCGGCGCAACAGACCAAATCTCTAATGGGGTTGTACGGTGAGGAAATCAAGTCCTAAAAAACTTCCATATCTGGCCTAAGCTTACCCCCATGTTCCTTTTTTCTTTTAAGGACCAAGATTAGTACCCTGGGTATGGCCTTGGTAGAAACACCGTCATGTGAATTGGGCCTTGGCCAGGGGTTGTCACCCATATTACACGCCAACCTCGGGACTCCCGATTCTGAACAGGGAAGGGTTCGCGTTGCTGGAGAGGCACTGATTTTCAAAATCCAAAAACATCAAATATTTGCAAAATCCAAAGACATCAAATATTTTCAAAATCCAAAAACATAAAATATTTGCAAAAACCAAAAACATCAAATATTTTCAAAATCCAAAAAACATCAAATGTTTTCAAAAACCAAAAACATCAAATATTTGCAAAAACCAAAAACATCAAATGTTTTCAAAAACCAAAAACATCAAATATTTGCAAAATCCAAAAACATCAAATATTTGCAAAATCCAAAAACATCAAATATTTTCAAAATCCAAAAACATCAAATATTTGCAAAATCCAAAAAAACATCAAATATTTTCAAAATCCAAAAACATCAAATATTTTCAAAATCCAAAAACATCAAATATTTTAAAATCCAAAAACATCAAGTATTTTCAAAATCCAAAAAAAATGAATATTTTCAAAAATCCCACAAAAATCAGATATTTTCCAAAACTCTATCATGTGCATAGCATGCATTGCATTTTCATTATATTTTTTCGCCTATTTAATAAGGCTCCACCCCTTGACCAAATATCAAGAAACGGTCATTATCTACCTTACTTCAAGGCAAGGGGTTGAGTCTAAGAACGGATCTAACTTGTTTCATGTTTTAGCATGTGCAGACAGCATGATCAAGTTCAGGATTACAACTATGCAGTCTATAACGCATCAGTATTCGACCGTCACAGGTATCTAACGGTCCCCTCCATGACCGTTAATTCTCTTCAGGCATGGGTTTTTTGGTTCTGTCAACCGTTATCACTCTGACGGCCTGGTCCATAACCGTCACCTCTATATAACGGCCCATCGCCCAGCCGTTACATGCTTTAGAGAGCAAGATTGATAAGGCTTTCATTATGACGGCTCATCGTCGGACCGTCATTTCTTTACGGCGGCCCACTGCCCATCCGTTACATCCTCCAGAGGCTCTGCCTCTTCACATCATTCTAGCCAATCAAACCACAAAGCTCATGCTCATTCAACTAAGGCAATCTCATCTCATTCAAGCAAGCTTAATGAAACATGAATTCATAAAATTCCAAACTCGGATTGTCAATTACAAACAATATCTCTTATGAACAAAAGGAAATCAAGGTACATTCAATTTTTTATCCGCAAGAGGGCGGATTCTTCTCAGCTCTTTCACGTAATCACGGCGTGCTTCGTCGTTCTCTTCTACTTCTGCTTGCCATGGGCGCACCTTGCTGATCTCCCACATGGTCAGCGCATTCCGGATCGCCCTTTCATCCTCCTCGGTCCCCGTCTTCCTAGGTAGAAGGGGAGGGTAGTGTGATAGTGCAGGAGCTTGGGTTCTTGGAAGTCCGATCTGAAGATGGCACCGGTGCGGGTTGTAGATCGCCATGGTGGTGTTCCCCACTAGCTGGAGGTCCAAGCCTTGACGCCGCGGTATTTTAAGAATAGTGCTTCGACGGATTCTTGGTCGCATGATGAACTTATCTATTGGCAAAGTGTTGAAGAAGAGGAGCCATTCATCCCGCGTTTTCTTATCCGCCGTCTTACATTCAACCTGTGAAGAGTATCCAAATGCCCCTCCAATGAAGAAGAGAGGGTGGCTCCCAAAGATTCGGCTAGTTGAAGTTGGGTCCTCCTTGTATTGGAATTTGACTCTTACTCCCATCCAGCACTCAAGGAGTATCATGGAGCCGAACAGAAGTCCTCCTAGGCAAGCCGAGCTGAGTCCTTTATAAAGGTATGAAAGGATCGCTTGAGAGATGGACATTCCCCGCCACAACCCACTAATAATGCTGAGATTTTTGGTGTCTAGAAGGTGGTCGGTCGTAGTGAAAAGGAAGACTCTGCATAGGCAAACCGCCACCGCCTTGGCTATTGCTTCGTGTCTCTCCCACTTGTTTTTACAATGAGACACTATCCACTGTGCCAAGGGTATCAAATGAATGTGGTGTGGGCTGATCATGGTCCTCACGTCCTTTGGATTATGGATGAAATCACTCAAAATCAAGGACGGGTCAATAGGCTCTATTGTATAGCAAACCCGGTCTTCATCCCCCGCCTTAATCTTAGGAAGGGCTAGGTAGGTCTCTACCTCTTCTAATAGGACTATTGCTACGAAGGAAGGGAAGATGAAAGTATGAGTTTGTGAATGCCATAGTTCTACAATTGCCAAGCTTTAAGGATGGATGTGACTTCTATAGGGAGTGCTTTTACCATGGGAGCCACCCACTTCAGATTAGAGTAGCATCTTGGACCAGGAAGAGGCTTGAAGAAAGAAGGAGAAGAAGAAGTCATAAGGAGAATTAAAGTGCAGAATTTTCTGAACTTGGATGTGTTGTTGGGAACTTACCACCCTTTGAACATTGGAGCTTAAGTGCTTTGGAATTGACGTCAACCGTTGGATCTCTCCATGTTCTTTTCTGGCAGCTTTAGGTCCAGTGTAGACCTTCTCCTCCATAGCCATCACCTCGAAGTTTCTCTTCATCTTGATTTCTACCCTTAGGAGAGGTTCTTCAGCCCTAGAGCAGAGGTTTTTAGCAAAGCTATGATTTTTGGTTGAGTTTCCAAGTTTTAAGGGCTTGATTTTGGCTTAGGAAGGATAAGACTTGAGTTGGAAGGCTTTATCTTCAATCTAGATAGGTTCTAGTGAGAGATTAAGTGGATAAATCTCGAGTTTAGGCTCTCACGGCTCAATCTGTCTCGGAACACAACTCAGTCTCTAACGGTCTATCGTGGGGCCATCATTTGTCTCTAACGCGCCAGCCTTAGGCCGTCGCATTTCCTGTGGGTTTGATTTGGCCCGACCCTATTCTGTGAAGCTTAACAGTCTAGTCTTTGGCCGTCGTTATATTATAACGCGTGGATCATGATCCGTTACACTCTCGGTCGTTCAGATGTTAGCTTTTGGGTTCAACATTTTCCCGACGGTCTTGGATATGGCCGTTATTTTACCCCGACGCGTCTCCCGTGGGCCGTCGCATTTCCTGCTTGTTGCCCGGACAACCCATCATTCTGCCATGATCAACGGTCTAGCATTGGCCGTTATTTCCCTCTGACGCACCAGAGGTGGGCCGTCGCTTTTCCTGCAGCTCAGATTACAAATTTGGCCTCTGTTGAGTATAACGCCCTTCAGCCAGTGCGTTATTTGATTATGACGGTCCGACTCTGGACCGTCACTTTCTCTGCTGCTGAATTCAGGCAATTTCTTCTTGCCCTTGTGTTAGACCTGGCGGTCTTTCACACATTCTACATTCATCATCCACGCATTCTCATACATACTCCTTTTTTTCGCATACATTCATTCGTACATTCACACACATCTCTCGCACTCAAATCATCTGAATCGATCATTCATTGCTGCATTCACATTCAAACCTGCCAAACCATTCGTTCACTCATTCATTCCTGCATATTTATTCATTCGCACTCATGAAACAAAACAAAAATGCCAAAAAAGAATTTCATTTTTCTATATATATAGTCATGTACAAGTGATAAGAAAAACAAAAAGAAATACATCATTCGGCCGGCTCGTTCGCCGGGCCGCCCTCCTCATCTCCACCCTCCGGCTTCCTTGTTGGCGGTGCTATGGAGGCACTCTCCTCCTGCTGTCCTCTCTCCACCCTCTCATTCCTCCGCTGGCCGGAGGAACTCACAAGGAAATCAGCTGCCGTCCCGCTCCGATCGACGCTCCTCTGTGCTCTGCTCTGCGAAACACTCCGCTCAGGTCCTCGGCCTATCATCCGGACAGTCCTCTCGAGGGTCCGCAGCTCGATCTTCATATCGTAAGCCTGGCGCCGAGCCTCGCGTGCCTCGGTCCGGTAGCGGTCTAAATCTACCGTCCCAACTCGGAGTCGCTCAGTCTCGGCCTGTGACCGAGTCAGCTCCTCCCGGAGACGCTATGTCTCTGTCGTTGCTGCGGCTAGTTCTCTCGCCTATAGGTTGCATTTCACATAGATAATCATAAAGCATTTAATTGGCATGATCATAAAGCATAAGCTTTTTTTAGCATCTTACCCGCTCTGCGAGGGTGGCCTCCGCATCCTCGGCCCGGGCAACCGCCCGAGCAAACTCGGCCTCCTGCTCAGCCCTGCCTCCCGCAGGCTGCGAGGAAGATGATGGGGCATCCAGTCCCGCTCGTTGGGCTCCCTCGGCCCGCTGCATTTAGAAATCACGGTTAGGTGTCATGGTTAGTCAGCATTAGCGTCATTTTGCATTGCATAATCATAATCATTTAAGTCTAAGGTTTAGAATCTTACCAGAAGCTCCAGGGCGGTCCTGTACTCGTCCCGCTGCTGGATGGTGGAGTGGAGTAGTCCCTCCAGCTCGGCTATCCGTCCCTCAGGGTCTAGCTGCATTTAGAAAGCATGTAAGTCAGTACATCTAGCTCGTTGCATTTTGCATATAGAAAGAGTTTTTGAGTTTAGAATTTGCATACCGGTCGTCGGGTACCTCGGTACACCCGGTCGCCATAGAGTCGAGCGAAGGCCTTCAGATATGCCTCGTCGCTCTCGTCTCGCTCCTTCACCGCTCGGCCCCGCCTGTTCCAGTCGTGGACGTACTTCGCCTTCCGGGCGCACCAATCCACATTGCCACTGATGCCCCTTGCCGACTTGCCTGGGTGGTCATCACTGTGGCGTGGAAAGGTCACCTCGGGCTGGTGTAGTCCCCGAGTCCGCAGGATCAGCCTGTAGTGCAGAGGCTCAATGATGTGGATGCAATGCAGCCATATGTCTCGCCCCCTGTACGACAAGGCCGCCTCTACCCACGGCTGTCCCGTGTAAACCTCGCCGCGGTACGGGGTCCATCTCACCTAGAAACGTTAGGTCCATTCGTCAGCATATAAGTTCATCATGTAGAAGCATTTAAAAGCATGTAGAAATCATTCCGAGTTCTGGACTTACCGACGTGTGTGGGTAGGAGTCCAGGTCGTCCTGGATCGTCCTGGTCAGTCTGATGATCGACTCTGTGTCCCTCGCTACCGTCCATCGCCTCGCGATCGAGATGCGGCCGGGGTGGAGTAGTGTGCCTCTCCCGATGCCCGAGAGATACATGTAGCTCCAGATCTGCATTTTAGAAATTAAGTCAGTCAAATTGCATAATCATTTACATAGCATTCTTTTGCATAATATAGAAAGCATTTAAATTGCATTTACCTGTAGAAAAGGCGAGAAGCCGCCCAGCATCGTCTGTCGATCCGTCGTGCTGAGGGACTCGAACAGGAACGCTAGCACCGCCGCTCCCCATGCGTATCTCCCAACTCTGTGCAAGTGCTCTATCATCGGCAGCAGTCGGCAGCTGATGACGTCCGCTCGAGTCGCGAAGAGGAACTTCCCGAATAGCAGCATCAGGAAGCGTCTGAGCACTCTGTCTCCCTCTGGCCCCGCCTCCGCCGCCATGCGAGGGCGCACCTGGTCTATCACTCTGCCCAAATGCTCCTCGGGTAGCTCTCCCACGGCGATCGCCGCACCTCTCAGCCCCAAGCTCTCCTGCAGTACTGATCTCGAGAGCTGAGATGAGGACTGTCCCGGCCTGATCAAATCCAACCCGAGCAGTTACTGCGCCATCTCCCGGTAATCACCGTACGTCCATCCTGTCACTGCGGCTCCGTGGACTCTCAACCCGATAATCCTCGCTATATCTTCTAGTGTGGGGATCATATGGCCCCACGGGAAGATGAACGCCCTGCTAATCGGGTCCCACCTCTCGTGCAACGCATACAACAATGGTGTGTCCATCCGGATCACCTCGATGTTGAGCACCTCGGCGAATCCCATGCTGGCTAGCCATTCTCTCTGGAAGTCGGGCAATGCCTGGTACACTGCCCGGATCTGCAGCCAGGAGATCCTTGATCTTTGCTTTCCCTGCGTGTCATTTAGATCATAAGTTAGTTGATTGCATCATAAAAACATTGCATGAGCATTTTAAAATGAAAATCAAACAAAAATTTGAAATTGAAAAACCCTAAAAAATTGTCTAGGTCCCTGGTAGATGTAACGGCCCTGGGGTAGGGCGTTGCTTGGCGCTGACGCACTCAGGGTGGCGCGTCAGGCGTGTGACGGTCGCTGGCAGGGCCGTCACATTGTCTGCATTTTGGCATTTTTTCTTTGCATTCCTGTGGTCTCCCACTTTGGCCAAATGGCCTATAATCAATCCTAATGGGTTCGTTGACCCATTTTCTACCCTCAAAACCCACATGCATTCACATAAAAACTCAAAAAAAATTAAAAATTGAAGGAATTAGGGCGGGAGGACCTACCTCATGGTCCATGCCCCTTCTCCTCTTCTTGGCTGGTTCTTTGGGCTCTTCTTCACCCAATGGGGCTTCTCCTTGGTTCTCCACGGCCGTGGGAGCTTCATCTTCCTCCCTTGGACTTCTTATCACCAGTTGATCTTCTTCCACCGGCGGGATCGCCTCCCGTTCAAGCCGGCGGTGAAACTGCCGGATTGCTTTCTTCTTTCCCCTCTCCCTCTTCTGTGGTGGAGGCTGGGAACCCTCGTCGCCGGCCATGGTGGTGGTGGGGGTTGGAATCGCCGGAGTTTTTTTCGGTTGAGGTTTTTTGGGGGCGTTTGATTGCTTGGTGATTGAATGAAGGCCGTGACCGTTTGGTTTTATTTTTTATTTTTTTGAACGCTCAAGAAATGTGGCGGTCTATCGACCGACCGTTACATCATTCTGATGCGTCTGGATGTGACCGTTACATGTGTTGGCCCTATTTTATTGAAGAATGCGAACCGCCTGGTTTATGATGGACTAGGGGTGGTCCGTTACTTGATGTGACACACGTACATGAGACAGTTACAAACTTGCAAGTTTCTTGATGAATTAAATGGTCTAATTGATGCCAAAATGGTTCCATGTTCTGTCAAGATGTTCATTGATGATGTCTCTCGCACGTACAAATGGTTATGCCTTGATTCATGATCATATTTATTTTTGGCTAACCTATCTTTCATGAAGGAATTTATGAACGAAGTCACACTTTGCTGTCCGTCAGGCAGGTAAGTCAGGTATTGTATTTCGTTTCCTTATCCCTTAATGTATTACTATATGTTATCTATGACATATTATCTCGAGAACCGGCTGGTCATTCATGTGTTCTGGGATCTGATGTTCCCCTTAAACAAAAATGATGATGATCTGAGTTCACATGTTTAATCGTTGGATAAGCCGTTAGGTTGGAAAAGTTTGGGGACGATGGTTCTATCTTGCACGCCGTGGTTGCAGATGGTGTCCTGACCCTAATTTCTTCGGTCTAGCAATATTATTCTCGAGTATCTTGCTATTTTTCTTTTGCATTCGTTTTGATGATTTCTTTTTCTTTAGCCCAGCATGCATCATGCGCATTTTTTGAGCATTCATGAAGCTTCATCTGTTCAAGGTATCTCAGTGATGGTGAATAGCTGTGTTCTTGATCTCGAATGAGGAGAATCATTCCACTCTGAATTAGAAGGTTTCCTTCGATCTGCTCACTTGATCTGGTTGGTTGAAGATTCCTGTCTAGACTTTAGTCAGTTCTCTTCCTTTTCCGTTGCCTCCGGCGGCTAGCCGTGTTTCCATTCCTTAGTTGTTAGCTCCTCCAGACTTGCATTCTTTGGTTGACTATGTCTTCGTGATCAGTTCGAAGTTTTCCCAGAAAATTCTTATCGCTTGTTGGTAAAGAACGGGTGTCGTTTACCTTAACGCCCTCTTTTTGATCCACTCCACTTCACTTCCGCTTCATCTCCATGTTCCATTTCATTTCCGCTTCACCTCCGCTCGCTCCCCTGCAAAGAGGACGTTAAGGAGGGGCATCTGTTGACACCCGTTTTATGACCAATAAGTCGAGTCATCTCTTTATTCATTATATATGATGCTCCGAGTTGTTCACACTTCATCGAGTCTCTTTGTTTAGTTGAAGATCATTTCTTGGGTCTTGACTCCTTGATCGGATGTGGCTCTTTGTGGCATTTCATTTTTGACTAAAGCTTAGCAAAACCTTCATTCTTTCGTTTGAACTCCATTGATAATAACGGCCTGTCCCAGGTGCGTTGCTTCCCTCTAACGGATGGGTCCTGGGCCGTTACTCCTTGAAGAGTCCTGAAGCTTGAGGTCTCGTTTCAATCTTTATCTTTTGGCTTACACATTGATAATAACGGTCTGTCGTGCAGCCGTTGTTTTATTATGACGCCCCATGCCTTGGCCGTTGCTTTATTTACAGAGTCCTATTATTTTGATCTTCTCCCTATTGATCTTATCTTTTAGGGATAAGGTTGAAAGTAACGGACGATCCTTGGTGCATTATTTCCAAGTGGCGGTCTGTCGTGCAGCCGTTACTTCCTTCAGAGAGTCTTGGTAGTTCAGGCCTTTTCTCTGCTACTCCGTGGTCGAGATAAGAACTTGGATTGGCGATATCTCTTTCAAATCTGATCCTCAGGACCTTCTGTTTGATTCTATGGACTCTTGGTGATATTATCTTCAAGGATTTACTAAGAGTTATCCCTTTCTCTTGCCGGATTATCCTCTGCTCGACCTGAGAGTTTGGGGGTCTATAAATAGAACCCTTAACTTCATGGCTAAGAGGAGGAAATTCTGGAGTTGCGACGAAGTGCTGCCGCATTTTAGAGCCACGTTTGATCAAGGAGAAGTGCTTCTCATGTTCGTTTGCTGCCTGGTGAAGGGAGTATCTGTTCCTCTTGGTTCCAAAGTTCATATTTGCATATTGAGTTTCCATTCAATCTCCCTTTCATCACAAGCATTATTTCTCTCCTTTCTCCACGTTTTTCACTGGTTTTCATCATCTAAACTTCCTCCCAATCTTTTAAAACGCCCAGAGGGGTTAAAAAACCAAAACCTCCCGATATTTCCCTTTCCTTTTGATGATATTGTGTTTATTGAAGAATTGATGCTATATTGTCTAAAGGGCTAATTTGGGTTGTATGTTCTTGTTTTCCACGTCTTTGGCAGGTTTACAGGTCCACTAGCACGAGGCCCAAGTCTTCTAGCCGGCTGGAAGAGTTGGAGTTAAAAGGATTCACGCTTTGCTACTGCAGGGTATTTGACGGTCTGGCTCAGGCGCGTCATATTCTTCCAGCGGTCTATCGAGCGACCGTCACTTCCAAGTGACGCACAGGGTTCTGACCGTTACTTTCAGCTGACCTGTAGGTTTCTTTGATCTTTCCTCTCCCGTGGGCGGGTGCTTCATCCACCTATTTCCAAGGTATTTTCAGGTCTTTGGCTTGTTTTTACTTTGGTGGCGATCACGACTTTCCTTGGTATTGGGCATCAGCTTTCTCCTTCATTGCATATCTTTTATTTCCTTGCTTGTTCCACCCCTTGTGGTGTGTTTCTATTTACTCTTTGCTCTACGCCCCGGCGTGTGTTTTCCTTTTCCTTAGCTTAGTCTGATTGGGATAGCATGCCCATGCTAGAGCTAGCTTTGATTGCCTAGGTTCATGATCACATGTTCATAGGTTGAGTGCAGATCTTTGATTATTTTGCTTGTCATCTTGCTACATATCATCATTAAGACCCCAAGAAAAAGGAGATAGAGAAGCAAAATAAAATCAACACATACATTCCTCCATGCATATGCAAGTCTATACAGCCAGTGTCTATACGTTGCCTTACAGCATGCTCGCACACAAAAGTCTGCACATTCCTTCTGTTATGTTCATGCATCATTTTTCAAGTCTGTACATCGTCTTATTGACGTCATCTAAGTGCATCCATTTACAATGTGCATACTTCACTATATGCATACTATATTGCATCCCGCAAGTTTGTACATTGAGGTCGCATGTAGGCATTCAAGTCTACACATTCTCACATTGTACATACTTGCCTAAATGCTGCATCTAAAGTCTATACACGCGTAGTTCAAAACCTGAACTAACTAATTGCATCCCCTTCTTCTCTTCCTGCAGATGATTCAGGCTGATGATTGGACACGTGATCCGAGGTTGATGCCTGGCACGTGATCTGAGGTTTCTCTGGAAAAGGAGGGCACGAGCCCCACTCACGCCACACGAGTGAAGTCATGGAATTCAGGTCGGAAGCCATATAAAAGGATGTCCTCTGCGATCAGAAGAACGAGAACTGGAGAAAAGTTGAGAAGAATTAGTGCCTGAGCAGAAGAAGAATAGAGAGAGCCTCCACGTTCCAGAGAGAAGACATAGAGAAGAATTTGAGAGAATTGATCTGAGAGAAAAGTATTTGAGAGAGAGAGAAGAGTCTGTGACTGTGAAGATCTGCTTCTTCAGAAGCTACATTGTTCTTGGTTTTCAGAAACGATTGTCTTCATCGATTGTCTTGTTTTTCTATTTTTCACTTCATCTTTCTTATTCCATCTTGTTACCCTCCAGTGTTCGGAGGAAGGGAGAGATTCTCCGGTTTCCCTCTGGGCTTCAGAGGAAGAGAGATCTGTGATCTCTGGTTTGCCAGTGACGGGCTGTCACTAGCAGGTTGCCTCCGGTTTGGTGGAAGGGAGATTCATCTCTGGTTCTAGTCTTGCGGGAAGAAGGTCCAGGTGTCAAGCTTCTGTGGGTTGCAGAGCTTGGGTTGAGGGATTTGTTTCCCTTGGTTTGTCAAGCTGTTCGACAGCATATGTTTGCAGACTGAGTCTGCTGTTCTAGCCTTCTCTAGTGGAAGCCTCACTCTGGTTTGGAGTGAGGGGTGGATGTAGATTGTGGACTGCAATCAAACCACCTTAAAAACTCCCTACCTCTTCTGTGGTTTGCTTGTTATCGTTGTGTTGCTCTCCTTCTGTTTGGCATTTTGTTTCACTATGAACAGCTCTCTCGATCTCACTTCTTTCTTCTGTCTTGGTTATTGTCTGCCTTAGCTATTGCTTTCGCTGTATCTGAAGGGTTGAGAAACGGTAGTTGTGATTTACCACTGAGAATTTAATTTTAGGGAGTGATCTATTCATCCCCCCCCTTCTATATCACTCTACGCTACGCATATCAATTGGTATCAGAGCAAGTTTGCATCATGTGGGCCAACGGTCATGGTAATCCTACTGGTCCTCGAAGTTTCATGCCTGAGGGGCAATCCATTAGTCGCCCTCCATTCTTTGATGGTAATAATTATCTCTTCTGGAAAAACAGGATGGAGGTGTTCATCAGGGCACAGAGCCACAAGCTGTGGAGGGTAATCACTACAGGGCCGTATGACCTGCCACCGAACGAGGACGCATGGACAGATGATCATGTCAAGTTATCTTCACTTAACTGGATGGCCCTGAACATCATCCAGTGGCTCTCCATAGAGTAGGTCCCATGGCGGTGCATTGATTCCTTGGGTATGGCATCCTCGGGGGGGCCCGTCGTGGCCCCCGCTTCCCTGGAGAATGCTTCGTTGTTCCCTGCTTTGAATGTTTCTTCTCCTGTTGTCCCCCCGGCTCTCTCTTTCCCGGGCAGCAGTCGCACTTTTGCGGAAGCCCTGGCCTCTTCGCTGCTGCCACCTGTCGTCCATGGCAAGGTCCATGAGCCGGCTCTTACTGATGGCGGGGAACCGGCCACCTTCTTCTCCGCTGAGGAACTTGCTGCGTCTCTGCAGCCTTTTGCTTTTTCGCTGGTGGCCAGAATGCTCAAGGTATGCCTGCCTTCCCTGAGATCAGAGCTCATCTGTCCAACCGATGCAGATTCAAAGAAGACTTTGTGATTAGTGCTTTGGACGCCAAGCATTTGCTTTTGCGCTTCCGCAACCAAGAGGACTATCTGCAGCTGCTACTGAGGGATTATCTGTATGTTCATGGCAAACTATTCCGATTCTTCACATGGACGATGTCTTTCTCCCCCAATGAGGACTCTTCCATTTTGCCGGTTTGGATTTCCTTCCCTGGGTTGCCTGTTAATTTATATGTGGAGCATATGTTGCGTTCTATTGCCGGGAATATTGGAAAGGTCTTAAAAATTGATCCTTCTACTCTAAATCTATCCAACACGGTGGCTGCCCGTGTTTGTGTTGAGCTGGATATCCTGAAGTCTCACCCACAAAGAGTGTGGATTGGATTTCCGGGGGGAGGAGCATGGCAAGAAATTCTCTATCCCGAGCTTCCTTCTTTCTGTTCGAATTGTTCCAGACTAGGCCACTCTTCGAGTGAGTGTAAAGGAAAATCATTTCGGCCAGTGGTAAATCCTGCTGGTTCACAGGGTACCTCCCGACCTATTTCAAAAGGAAAAAACATTTGGAAACCAGTTTTTCCTTTGAAAGCAAGTGTAAATAAGAGTGTTGAGACTAGTGTGCCTCCTTCTGGTGAGCATTCGAAACCTTTTGAAAACTTGGGTGTGAATACTGTGGGGACTCCTCCCAACTCTAAACCACCTATCGAAAATGACCTGATGCCCTTCTCAAAAAGTGTAATGGAAAGTGATGCTATCATTCTTGGTGCTTCCTCTGTTGATCCGGAAAATCTTATGAATAATCATATGGAAGGCACTGCCCTGAAGTCCCACATCGGATCAAATTCTCTATCCAGCAACTGACGTGGTTGGAACCTCATCTCTATTGACCACTATGGATCCTCTCTGTTCGAAGACAGCACTCCCTCCGGAAAAGTCCATTGCTCCCATTCTGGAGTTCCCTTCAGGACAAATGTCTGATGGAAGTGGCACCATTGCGCCTGTTCCTGAATTGGCTACTGTTGAACATCGACCTATGGGCACACAACAGGCTTCCTCAGATGCCATATGTACTCTACAGCAGTAGAAAGTGGCATTGACAAAAAGAAGACAGGATATAGCTAATGCGGCTGCAATTGAAAACTTCAGGGTTTTTCCCAATGATCCTATGGGTGTCACAACTAGATCCATGACTAGGTCTGGATCTTCTGGTAATCTACCTCTATCAAAATCCTCATGAATTTCATCATCTGGAATATAAGAGGGATTGGTAATGATGTTTCTGTTGGGAGGGCTAAGCTATTCATTAAGGCCCATAAAATTGACTGTTTAGTTGTGCTTGAACCCAAAATTCTTGTCAATAAAATGAAGAACATTTGCAGGAAGTTAGGAATGAGCAACTGTATTGCTAATTGTGATGATATGGCTCATATATGGTTTTTTTGGAAGGATCCTATGGATTTCTCTATTGTCAGCTCAGATGAGCAGCAACTTACTGTTATACAATCTGGTTCTGCCTGGCCCCTTTTTAACCTTTCTTTTGTCTATGCTAAATGCTCTGTGATGGAGAGACAGGCCCTATGGACATCCCTTCTTTTGGTGCACTCAAAAATTTCAGGACCTTGGCTAGTTGCTGGGGATTTTAACTGTATTATGAAGGTGGATGAAAAATTAGGTGGCAACCCACCACATTTGGGCGCTATCTCAGATTTTAATGAATGTGTTTCAGATTGTGCTCTAATTGATGCAGGCTTCATTGGTTCTCAGTATACATGGCATAACAATCAAGCTGGATGTAAGGGTATTTGGGCACGGCTGGACAGGGTATTAATAAACTCTGATTGGCTTAATCAATTTCCCATCTCCGTGGAGCATTTGTCTAGAGAAGCATCTGACCATGCACCCCTCTTGGTGAAATTGTTAATCAAGCAGAAATTCCAGGGCCGATTCTGTTTTCAGAAGATGTGGACTCTACATGATAAATTTCTTATAGATTTAAGTACTTGTTGGAACACCAGCCCTCTGGCCTCCTCCTCTCTGTCCACTCTCTACTTGAAGCTCAAGCATGTGAGGAGTATGCTGCGCAACTGGAACAAGCATACTTTTGGTCATGTCCACTTAAATCTGATGGCAGCAGAAGATGCAGTTCTGAGAGCTGAACTAGCCTATGATTTACACCCTACTATGGAAAATCATAACCTTTTGGAGAAAGCCAAATCCATTCAGTCTGAAAAACTTTTACATGAAGAATGCTTTTGGAGACAGAAATCTGGGATTAGATGGTTAAAGGAGGGGGACAGAAACACAAATTTTTTTCATCTCTCGACTAAGGCCAAAAGAATCAAACAGAGAATTACTCAGCTTCGGAATTCTGCTGGCATCCTCACAACAGATCATGAAGAAATGAAGAGCATTGCTATTGCTCACTTTCATACTACTTTTTCTTCTCAACAGCATTTCATTGAGGAGTCAGCCTTAAACTGCATTCCAAATTTAGTTACTCATCAAGATAATATAATGTTGTGTGCTTCTCCCTCGGAACAGGAAATCAAAGACAATGTCTTTGCATTATCTGCTGACAGTGCTCCAGGTCCTGATGGATTCACAGGTGCCTTCTTTCAAACTGCTTGGCCAATCATTTCTACAGTGGTAGTCAGTGTTGTTCATGAGGTTTTTTCCAATCCTCAGCCTCTCCCAAGGTCTGTTACGTCCACTCTCATTGCTCTTATCCCAAAAACACCAAATGCTGTGGACATCTCTGACTACAGACCGATAAGTTTGTGCAATTTCTTCTACAAGATCATCTCCTCCATTGTCAATAAAAGGTTGGCTTCTATTCTTCCTAGAATTATTTCGCAGGAACAGACTGCATTTGTCAAGGGGAGGCACATAACAGAAAATATTGCGCTAGCTCAAGAACTGACTCAAGAATTGGGGAGAAAAACCAGAGGGAAGAATGTCATCTTTAAATTAGACATGGCCAAGGCATATGATCGACTAGAATGGGATTTTTTATTTGCTGTTCTTCATAGATTTGGTTTCTATCTGACATTCATTCACCTGATTAGCAAGTTGGTTCAGAACTGTTGGTTCTCTGTCTCTTTGAATGGTGATATAGCCGGTTTTTTTAAGTCTACAAGGGGTGTTCGGCAGGGTGACCCACTTGCCCCTTCACTATTTATTATTGCTGAGGAAAGTTTGAGTAGATCACTCAAAGAAGCACACTTTACTGGGAAAATTGAAGGTTTTCAAGGGCCTCGGAGATGTCCCATTGTGTCCCATCTTCTTTTTGCAGATGACACTTTGATTTTCTGTAAGGCTACCCTTGCCTCTGTCAGGAACCTTTTGAGGCTTCTCAAGACCTATGAAATGGGGTCTGGTCAGCTTATCAATACTTGTAAGAGTGGCTTCCTCTTGCACCCAAAGATCCATGATTCCATTGCCAACCGGATAACCAATCTCACTGGTTTCAGTAGACACAGCTTTCCTCTAAAGTACCTTGGATTCCCACTATTTCTTGGCCGAAGCAAAAAAGTGCATTATGCTGGTATTATACACTCCATTCAAAAGAGGATTTCTGGTTGGAAATCAAGTTTACTTTCTCAAGGTGCTAAGCTGACTTTGATAAAGCATGTACTCACATCTGTTCCCATTTATTCCCTTTCTACTTCATCACTTCACTCTGGAACTCACCTTTCGTTGGAGAAGACTTTTGCAAACTTCTTCTGGGGTTCTACTCCGAATGGGAATAAAAAGCATTGGAAATCCTGGAATCTGATCTGCAGACCCATTTCCCAAGGAGGACTGGGTATTATGTCACTGAGGCAGATGGACATTGCATTGAAAGTTAAGATGTTATGGCAAGCTATGCATTCCAAGTCCCTGTGGGATGAATTCTTCCGAGCAAAGTATTTTGGTCAGAGTCATTTGAAAGATGTTTTGTTCACAAATATGGCTAGACCTGCTAGGTGAACCTGGATCAAAGCAAAACAGATTGTTTTGCAATTTCACAAGGTAATCATTGGAGATGGAAAACTTACTAACTTTTGGTATGACAACTGGATTGGAGAGCACTGCCTGGCTGATTTTATTCCTGCAAACAGCATCCCTAATCTAAAAATCACTGTAAATGACTTCCTTGTGCGCACTCCAAGAGAGGAATTAGAGTTGCTGGATAGTTTTGCGCCACCTCAAATCAAAACAGCTATTATTAACACTAGCCTCACCACAGATACTGATTTGCCTGCTTGGACATTGACCTCCTCAGGAATATGCTCGGTGGCATCTATATATAAAGCACTTACTGGAACTGCTCTCAACCAGCCACATACTTATTGGTCAAAGCTGTGGTCACAATGGCTACCAACAAAAATCTCTATTCACTTATGGAAAATCCTGCACAACAGCCTCCCGGTTGATCCAAATGTTCAACGCATGGGTGTCCAACTGTGTTCCATTTGTTCCTGCTGTCAGGCCCATCATGAAGAAAGCCTGAATCATTTGTTTATTCACAGTGAGTTAGCCTCTTACATTTGGTCTCATTTCAAATCGGTGGGGCTGCCATTTGAAGGCAACTCTGTGGCTTCATTCATATCCAATGCAGCTAGCCACATCAAACTGAACTCTGCTCATGGTCACCTAATCCTAGCAACTCTTGGATATGGTTGCTGGGATATTTGGAGAGCTCGGAACTCTGTGAGATATGAAGGCAGTACTCTCTCCAAAAACCGCATTCTTCACCAAATCATTAGCAAAGTAAAGCAGGCTTGTGCCAGTGCAAACTATAAAGAATCTGACATTAGCAAACGGAAGATACTTGATACCTTGGGGATCCCTACCTGCACTTCTATCGGAGTTCAGCTGAAAGCCATAAAATGGGTCTGCCCCCCATGGCCTTTCCTAAAATTAAATACTGATGGTGCTTGCAAAACCGATGGAAATTCTGGAGGAGGCGGTGTCATCAGGGATCACTGTGGGAATGTCATGCTTGCCTTCTCCCACTTTTATGGGAAGTCTAACAGTCTTATAGCAGAGGCAAGAGCTCTACAAGATGGCATCCATTACCTCCACACAATTTCAGATTGTCCAGCTTACATTGAGTGTGACTCACAAGTACTTGTTAAAGTCATAAAGAAGGAATATCGCTGTCCATGGTCTATAGTATCACATGCCAGAGAGATATGGAGATCTACTACTCAGCATGACAAGTTTGTCCATATTTATAGAGAAGGGAAGAAAGTTGCGGATCTCTTGGCCTCCTTAGCCTGCTCATCCAAGTGTAATATTTTTTATTCTTTCAATGAGTTACCCTCCACTATAAAGGGAGAGGCGCGTTTGGATAAGCTGGGTATGCCCAGCATCCGCATGATGTAATCAGTATTCTTTTACCCTTATTCAGTAATAAAATTCACCCCCCTAGTGGCCAGATGGTACCTCCATCTGTCCCTAGGTAGGGCTTTCCATTAAAAAAAAACATCATCCAGTGTGCTGTTCACCCAGACGAATACGCCCGCATATCAGCCTATAGGACGGCCAAGCGAATGTGGGATGAACTGGAACTAATCTACGAAGGTACAGCTCAAGTGAGAGCCACGAAGGTAAATCTCTTCACCTCTGAGTATGAATTGTTTAAGATGAAACCAGAGGAGACCATCACTGAAATGTATGCCAGGTTGTCCTTGATCACAAACACTCTTAAGGGGCTAGGGAAAGAGATAGCTGAGGCAGATGTAGTTAGGAAGATTCTTAGATCTCTAACCCCAGCATGGCACACTAAGGCCATCGTGATAGAAGAGTCAAAGGATCTGACGACTTTGACAGTGAATGGACTCATAGGATCCCTCATGACCTATGAGATGAACTTTAAAAGAGGTGGTGAAGGAAGTGACAGGAAGGGCAAGAATGTTGCTCTCAAGGCATCCCGCAACAAGGGTAGCAGTAGCGGGAGCAGTAGCTCTGAGTCCGATGGTTTTTCCGATCTCGATCAGGAGTAGGCAATGCTCACTCGACAGTTCAGAAAATTTTTAAAGACTAAGGGGAAGACCTTTAGGAAGAAGAAGCCATACTCCTTTAGTAAGAACGTTGAATCTAGCAATAATAAGGACAGAAATACTAAGAGAATGACTTGTTTTCATTGCAACAAACAGGGACACATGAAAGGGGAATGCCCAGATCTCCAGAAGAAGGGTCCCCACTTTCAGAAGAAGAGCTCAAAGGTGCAGAAAAAGAAGAAGCCACAGGCAATGGTCTGCACGTGGAGCGATGAGGAAGAAGATCCGGAAAGCACTTCCTCGGAGGAAGATGAAGAAGGAATTTGCCTAATGGCAAACAGCGAAGAAGAGGTAACAAATATCTTTGAAAATTTTTTTATTGATGACTGGGAAGACGCCTATGCTGAGCTATTAGATAAGTTCAATTCACTTAGTAAAGAGCATAGGATTCTGAAGAGAAAATTCAATACCAATGTTGAAGAACAAACCCAAGTCTGTGAGGAAAATCAGAAACTAAAAGAAGAACTAGAAGAAATGACTTCCCTAAGAAAAGAAAATGAAAAGCTCAAGGGAGAAAACCAGGAGAGTCACACCCAGCTCAACGAACTGAAAATCAAAATTGAAGAAAGCCTGAATGAAAATAGAGTGAACTAAGAGAAATATGAAGCCGTTAAGAAAGTGAACGCGGAACTTCTAAAAAATTCTGAGTCTCTTCAAAAAGAGCTGGAAGATAAACAAAAGGTTTTGGAAAAATTTGTCCAAGGAAAAACAAGTCTGGATGCTATACTAGGGACAAGGGTTAACTTCAATAGGGAGGGTCTAGGCTATGACCCAACTAACAAGAGACCCTTTCAATTCAAAACCACCACCTTCTGCCCAGAGAAGGGAAAAGAGAAGCTGGACACACCATCCAGCTCAAATAGCAGTCAAGGAGCTCAATGTCCGAAAGAAAATTTAACAAACAGTGCTGGTCGATCATTTAAAATGGGAATGAATTTTGTGAAGAACTTCACTAAGCCCACTCACCAGAACATAAATGGTAGATGGACCAAGCAAGTGGATCAGAATAAAAGCTGGAATTACTACAAACAGATGGGTCCAAACAGGATGTACTGGAGAAATAACTATCATCCTCAAAAATCTGCTAATCAACAAGCTCACAGGAAGTATCCCAGGAATGGGAAGCCCAATGACTGGAATAGAGTTTACTTCTCCAGACCAGGTGGACATAACCCCGGTTATAATTTCAATAAACCCGAAGTAAAGGTGCCAGAGAAAATCATGTTGAAGCAAATCTGGATTCCTAAACATCTGCTTAGAGATTTGAATAACGTCTTTGGACCCAACTCATCTTGGGTTCCAAATCACTCTGCTTAATTTTGGTTGTGTAGGTCGGCCTGGCAGCTGAGGACAACAAGTGGTATCTCGACGGTGGCTGCTCTAGGCACATGACAGGAGATCGATCCAAGTTCAGCAAGATAGAGATGAAGGTAGGGGGTCTAGTCAAATTTGGAGGAAAGAATAGAGGTAAGATCATTGGAGTTGGCACAGTAGGTAAGTCTTCCACAAACTCCATAGAAAAAGTTCTACTTGTGGAAGGTCTTCAACACAACCTGATTAGCATTAGTCAATTATGTGACAAGGGTCACAGGGTTGTGTTTGATGATGACTCATGCAAAATTTTTGAAATAAATTCCGATGTGGTTAAATTTGTAGCCAACAGGACTAATAATGTCTACATGATAGACTTGGATGCTGAATCTGAACCTAATCTTTGTTTATCTGCTAATTCTGAAAATGATGCTTTTGAATGGCATAGACGTCTAGGCCATGCTAGTTTCTCTACTTTAAATAAATTGGTCAAGCATGATTTAGTTAGAGGCATGCCTAGAATCAAGTTCAATTCTATTTCAAAATCCTGTGATGCCTGTGCTCTAGGCAAACAGACCAGGAATTCTTTCAAGCTAAGATCTGAGCCATTGTCCTCTAGACCAATGGAACTTCTCCATATGGACCACTTTGGTCCTACTAGGACTCAGAGTCTTAATGGGAATAGGTTTGGCTATGTGATCATTGATGACCACTCTAGATTTTCATGGATCTTTTTCTTAGCCAATAAAAGCGATGCTTTTCAAAAGTTTAATCATTTTTTCAATAAGGTCAAACAAGAAGGAAAATACAAGATTTGTTCGATTCAATCTGACCATGGAGGTGAGTTTGAAAATTCCATGTTTTCTGATCTTTGTGAAAGAGAGGGACTAACACACAGGTTTTCTTCTCCCAGGACACCTGAACAGAATGGAATTGTGGAGAGAAGAAATAGAACTATTGTGGAGATGGCCCGAACCATGCTGATTGAGAGTCAATTACCAAGGAAGTTCTGGGCAGAGGCGGCCAATACAGCAACTTATATAATCAACAGGGCCATGGTAAGACCTATTCACAAGAAAACACCCTATGAGCTACTAAAAGGTAAGAAACCAAACTTGGTTCATTTCAGAATTTTTGGAGCTAAATGTTTTATTCATAATAATGACAAGAAGACTTAGATAAGTTTGAAGCTAAAAGCTCCCCTGGAATATTTTTAGGATACTCTGAAGTGTCAAGGGCATATAGGGTCTTTAACATAACAGACCAGAAAGTTGAAGAGTCTCCACACATCATTTTTAGTGAAAAGAAAGGTGTTACTAACATTGAAAATATTGACAGGGATTCCAATCACGATGGGGAATTCCTAGAAGACCAAGAAGAAGAGAAGACTCAGCCGAGTGGAACATCAAATCCTCCCAACCAGGAAGGGACAGAAGAAACATGTGAGTCTTCAATAAATGTTAGATTTCTTAAAGATCATCCGATAGATAATGTCATAGGCAACCCTGAAGATCCTCTTCGGACTAGGTCTCATTTTAGGAATGTTAATAATCAAGACCTAATTGCTTAGGTCTCACAAATTGAACCCAAATCAGTAGAAGAGGCCTTGGCTGATCAGTCTTGGATCAATGCTATGTGTGAGGAATTAGGGCAGTTCGAAAGAAATAATGTCTGGGAGCTTGTTCCAAGACCAGAAAGTGTTAATATCATAGGAACTAAGTGGGTGTTTAAAAATAAAATGAATGAATATGGAATCATTTCTAGGAATAAGGCCAGACTAGTAGCCAATGGCTACTGTCAGGAATTTGGTGTCGATTTCGATGAATCCTATGCACCTGTTGCTAGGATGGAAGCAATAAGAATATTGCTAGCTTTTGCATGTCCAAGAATATAAAACTCCAACAAATGGATGTTAAAAGTGCCTTCTTAAATGGAGTCATTAAGGAAGAGGTTTTTGTTGAACAACCTCCTGGATTTCAATTCTCTCCTCAACCTAACCAAGTTTTCAGGTTAAACAAAGCCATGTATGGTCTAAAGTAAGCTCCTCGAGCATGGTATGAAAGACTGACTGAATTTCTGATCAGCAAGGGCTACAACATAGGTAAAGTTGATCAAACTTTATTTACCAAGGGTACAAATAAAGATCTCATCATAGTTCAGGTATATGTAGATGACATTATGTTTGGATCAACTAGCTATGAACTATGTGATGAATTCTCTAAAATGATGTCTGCTGAATTTGAGATGAGTTTGGTCGGTGAACTAAAGTACTTTCTTGGCTTGCAGGTACAGCAGTTAGAGGATGGATGCTTCATCAACCAGACCAAATACACAATGGAACTATTCAAGAGGTTTGGTATGAATAACCTGAAGCACATTACAACACCCATGGGTACCAATACCTCACTGGATGCAGATGAGACAGGTAAAGAGGTAGATGCCAAGCTCTATCGAGGTATGATTAGATCTCTACTTTACTTGACAGCCTCTAGACCTGATATACAGTTCAGTGTAGGAATGTGTGCAAGGTATCAGTCTAGACCCACTGAATTACATTTAGCTGCAGTGAAAAGAATTTTCAGATATTTGTCAGCTACACACTCTCTTGGACTATGGTTTCCTGCATCACAAACACTTGATTTAGTTGCATACACAGATGCAGATTATGCAGGGTGTAAACTAGACAGGAAAAACACTAGTGGTCACTGTGAATTTTTAGGTGGGTGTTTAGTGTCTTGGGGCTCCAAGAAACAACATTCTGTGGCCCTCTCCACTGCAGAGGCTGAATATGTGGCTACAGGGAGTTATGGTACACAAGTTATTTGGATTAAACACCAGCTTCAGGACTATCAAGTAGACCTGAGGTGCACACCTATCTATTGTGATAATACAAGTGCCATTAATCTAGCCAAGAATCATGTTTTGCATTCCCACACCAAACACATAGAGATAAGGCATCATTTCATAAGAGATGAGGTCTCTAAGAACAACTTTGAATTGATTCATATAGGCACTACAAATCAGATTGCTGACATCTTCACCAAACCTCTGGATAATGAAAAATTCACTACACTGAGAAGAGAATTAGGCTTATTCAAGCTGTCTTATTTGTGATGTCTGTTCCTTTTGTGAGGGGGAGTTCTGTGTGTCAAATGGTTAGTCTTCAGTAATGCTATGATTAAGGGGGAGCTGGTTGAGCTGTGAGAGGGGGAGTTCTTTGACTGATTCAAAAAGTCTGACCAGATGTGTGTCATTGCTGGTTCTCATGATTGAACTAGTGCGGTTCTCTCAGACAGTAGAATCACACTCATCTCCTAAGTCTATAAGTCTGTGTTACTAAAGTCCAGCTAGAATCTTTCCTCTGGTAGTCTATCAGAGATCTGGATTAATTGTATAAAGTATATCTTCCTACATTGTCAGTGATTCCGGTTCAGGCCAAAACCTATATCTTCCTACATTGTTAGTGATTCCGGTTCAGGCCAAAACCTGTATGTCTTGATATCTGACCAAAACAACTTGAAATCTAGACTTCAAGATTCACTTCAAGAAATAGTCCTTCTGGTATTATTTTCAATCATTCCATCTCCTCAACACAAGGGATAAACCGAATGAACAAAGGTCCTGATTTGGTCACTGAGAAACTGGGAGCTTCATCAATGAAATGAAGTTTTCTCCTATGTCATGAGGTGTCAAATGCTTAACGAAAAAAATGAAAAGAAATGACATTAATATTCTGACCATCACAGAGCAATGGTGGCTAGCTGGTGAGTAACTGGGGACTCTGGCCTCTAATCAATGTGTTTCCTCATGTCAAAAGCCACAGTTACTAACTCTGTTCCTTTTTTTTTTTTTAAAAGAGAGGAGGTAATGAGGTACTCACACTGAGTAACTGGGGATTCAGGCCTCTAATCAAGGTGTCTCCCTAATGTCAAAAGAGTGAATTACCAACTTACTCACTGGTCTTCTTGAAAATCACCTCAAAATCCCTTGTCGTTATACACTTTAATGGATTGCTTGTCCTCAATACCTTGAGAACACCTTCTCTGACTTTGTCTCTTGTTGTCTTCTGGGATAGTTGCTTGTTCAGCTATGTCATTCCCTACTTGTTCACCCCCGTTCTAAATCATACACTATGTATGTTGATAAACTTTTCTCTCATTCTAGCTCTCTATTGTTTACTGGTGTTCAAGAATCTTCACTTGAGTTTAGCACCTCACTTATTCTCTTAAGACTTGCTCATGTCTCTCTACACTAAGATGTTACTGTACTTCTTCCTCATGTCTCCAGCACTTTCATATATCCTTCATTTCCTTTTGATGAGTCAAAGGGGGAGAGAGGTTTCGCAATATCAGTAGGTCATGAGTTGTCATGAGTTTTGGGGGAGAATTGTTCATGAGCTGTGGGGGAGAATAGTTTGTCATGACAATATCTGAGAGTGAGTTGTGGGGGAGCTGAGAGTGTGTTGTGGGGGAGTGGTTTTGGAGAAAGAAGAGTTTCAGAAGTAGTGTTTAATTTGTCTGCATGCGCTTGCTTTGAATTTGCTTTGATTGTTAAAGCTGATGTTGTTTCTTTTTAAGCCTTGATATTGCTTGATTCATAGTGTTACCATTATCAAAAAGGGGGAGATTGTTGCATCCCTACGGTTTTGATGATGTCTCACACTATAAATCAATCTATTTTTATCTCTAGATCAATTCATGCTTGATCATTTAGGACAGTGATGTTCATGCATATGTGCAAGTCTACACATTGCTTGTAGACTACATAAAGTCTACACATGGTTACTTTGATGCTGCGTCAAGTCTATACATTGTTGCATCATGTGCTTCATGCATTAGCCAAGTCTGTACATCCGACTGTTTCATTCAGTGTCTCACGTATTGCAAGTCTATACACTATCTGCCCTGCACGCACTGCAAGTCTGTACATTGTCTAGGTTGCAAGTCTATACATTGTCTGCCCTGCACACAAAATCATACATTGCATTTGGGCATCAAAGTCTATACACGCGTTCAAAGTCTGTACATTCCAATGGCTGTGCAATCCTTCAGATCAAGTCTATACATTGCCAGCACACACGTTCAAAGTCTTTACATTGAAGTCTGTACAGCCTTTACATTGTGCATACTTTGAGGTCTATACATTGTTTGCTTAACTCCAACCTTTGCATTAAAGTCTATACATCGTCTCTCAAAGTCTATACAGCGTTTTCCTAGAATGCATTCACTAAAGTCTATACATCCGTCTCACTCAGCGTATTTATGCATGGAGCATTCAAGTCTGTACATTGTTTTTCCATGCACGCATTCAAGTCTGTACATCATTAACGCTGCATACATCAAGTCTATACATTCGTCTCACTTAGTGTCTTCTCGCAGTCACGCTAAGTCCATACACTACATTTGGGCATTGTTCATTACAGCAAGTCTGTACACTGCTTTCTCATGCACGCAATCAAAGTGTGTACAGCCTGTGTTCGCATCGGTCAAGTCTGTACATTATTTTGTCATGCTCATAAACGTCCAAGTCTATACAATCTCTGCTGATATCTTTGTGCATCAGCTCACAAGTCTGAACATTGTCTAGTTGCACGCCACACGACATAGCAAGTCCATACATTCCTCCATGCATATGTAAGTCTATACAGCCAGTGTCTATACGTTGCCTTGAAGCATGCTCGCACACAAAAGTCTGCACATTCCTTCTGTTATGTTCATGCATCATTTTTCAAGTCTGTACATCGTCTTATTGACGGCATCTAAGTGCATCCAATTACAATGTGCATACTTCACTATATGCATACTACATTGCATCCCGCAAGTCTGTACATTGAGGTCGCATGCAGGCATTCAAGTCTACACATTCTCACATTGTACATACTTGCCTAAATGCTGCATCTAAAGTCTGTACACGCCTAGTTCAAAACCTGAACTAACTAATTGCATCCCTTTCTTCTCTTCCTGCAGATTATTCAGGCTGATGATTGGACACGTGATCTGAGGTTGATGCCTGGCACGTGATCTGAGGTTTCTCTAGAAAAGGAGGGCACGAGCCCCACTCACGCCACACGAGTGAAGTCATGGAATTCAGGTCAGAAGCCATATAAAAGGATGTCCTCTGCGATCAGAAGAACGAGAACTGGAGAAAAGCTGAGAAGAATTAGTGCCTGAGCAGAAGAAGAATAGAGAGAGCCTCCACATTCCAGAGAGAAGACAGAGAGAAGAATTTGAGAGAATTGATCTGAGAGAAAAGTATTTGAGAGAGAGAGAAGAGTCTGTGACTGTGAAGATCTGCTTCTTCGGAAGCTACATTGTTCTTGGTTTTCAGAAACGATTGTCTTCATCGATTGTCTTGTTTTTCTATTTTTCACTTCATCTTTCTTATTCCATCTTGTTACCCTCCAGTGTTCGGAGGAAGGGAGAGATTCTCCGGTTTCCCTCTGGGCTTCAGAGGAAGAGAGATCTGTGATCTCTGGTTTGCCAGTGACGGGCTGTCACTAGTAGGTTCCCTCCGGTTTAGGGGAAGGGAGATTCATCTCCGATTCTGGTCTTGCGGGAAGCAGGTCCAGGTGTCAAGCTTCTGTAGGTTGCAGAGCTTGGGTTGAGGGATTTGTTTCCCTTGGTTTGTCAAGTTGTTCGACAGCATATGTTTGCAGACTGAGTCTGCTGTTCTAGCCTTCGCTAGTGGAAGCCTCACTCTGGTTTGGAGTGAGGGATGGATGTAGATTGTGGACTGCAATCGAACCACCTTAAAAACTCCTTTCCTCTTCTGTGGTTTGCATGTTATCGTTGTGTTGCTCTCCTTCTGTTTGGCATTCTGTTTCACTGTGAACAGCTCTCTCGATCTCACTTCTTTCTTCTGTCTTAGTTATTGTCTGCCTTATTTCGCTGTATCTGAAGGGTTGAGAAACCGTAGTTGTGATTTACCGCTGAGAATTTAATTTTAGGGAGTGATCTATTCATCCCCCCCTTCTATATCACTCTACGCTACGCATATCAAGGTTGCCTATCAAATCGCCTTGCCACCGCAACTATCCGAAGTACACAATGTATTCCACATTTCTATGCTCAAGAAGTATGTTCATGATCCGTCTCAAGTCATAGATCATGACAACCTGGTGATACAAAAGGATCTTACTTATGAACAAAGACCATTAAAAATCCTTGATCACGAGGTTTGTGCGCTAAGAAACAAGATGATTCCCATGGTAAAGGTTTAGTGGAGCAAGTGCTTAGAGCAAGAAGCTACTCGAAAGACCGAAGAATCTATGAAGAAAAGATTCCCCGACTTATTTCAAAATTATAAGTATTCTGCACCCTCCATGTCTATATGCAATTGAATTTGGGGACCAAATTCTTTTAAGTGGGGGAGGGTGTAGCACCCCGAAAAAAATATAGGAATAAAACTTCCTAAATAAATAAAAACTTCCAATTATATAATCAAAGGGCCCACATCAAACAAATTATAAAGTCCCACTGAGGAAACCAAATGGCCTTAACCTATTCTAATGGGCCTCATTAGACACTAAAACCCATACACATTCAAACCTATATAGACCTCACGTATGTGAGTTTATTCCAATAGCAAATGGGCCTTGCAAAAATCGAAAGGCTTGTTCGTAGGAAATAGGGTAAGTATAGAATGAATGGGCCTCAGGATGGGCTTTAGGTATATATATACATAATACATTAACACTTAGGGTTCTTGGCAAAACACAAAAGCTAACCCATCCTCACGTTCGAAGCCTGCATGCCTTAGGGTTTTTACCCAACCGGATGACGGCTTGTGATTTAACAATAAGGATAATGCATGGGAAACTTTAGAACCACCAGGATTATTGTGTGGGAAGGATAAATACCAGTAGAACTCTAACCCTGTTAGGTTCCTTTTCACTATAAATACACCCCTCCATCGAACAAGCCAAGGCTACTATCACTGCTTGTTCTGCTGTGCGTCGACGTCGACTTCATCATCCTGCAACCGTGCGTGAATGAGACAAGCTACTTCTTCCTCCCTTTTTCTCTACGTTCGTCACTGCCGTATAGCTGTGAAGAAGCTTTAATTCTTCCATTCTACTCCTTCTGCTAGCGTTCCTGCTACTAAAGTTGCTTGGGCTGCTGCATCTGTTGCAGTTGCAGTTCCCGCCATCGAGCGAGAAGGAGCTTGCTTCCTTCCTCTTCCTGCTGGCCACTCACGTATACATGTAAGGAAGCTGTGGTGCTGCTACTACTGCAACCGCTGTAGTCACCCTATATTCTTCCTACTTCTTCCTAGATCTCTTCGTTTTCGTCATCCAGATCAACCAAACGAGGCAGGTGTTCTCAAGGAATGAAGCCCAACTTGATAAGATTAAGGAATTTCATGCATATAGGTCTTATATCATTGATTCCATGAGTTCTGTCAGAGTGTTACTGAGTTTTTGCAAATAGTGACTAAGGCATGGGCGCTTATTGAATGAACGCCCGCACGAGCAGTCGTCCTGAAATTGTGACAGTAGCCAGGGCGCAGTTTAATGAGCAACCTTATCCCAACCGCTAATTCTTTTAGTGTATATGATAAATGCCACATGCTTAAAATTAAATATCTATGTAACCTGACGTTAAAATTATTGCATGAGCACGTTTCTGGATTCCTGATATTTTTCTCTGTCTATCCATGTCTTCACTTTCCTGATTATGTAAACTCGAAATGTATAAACAGTGCTATGTGTCTAATCGTGTACCTACCTGATGCGCAACATCAAACAAAGAATGAGCGACTGTCACATAGTCGCTAGTTAAGAATGAGCGCCCCTGTACGGTGGCGTTGATTTGTAAAATAATTAGTAAAAAATGAAATATATGGAAATTATGATTTTACGACATGACACTAGATGTTATTTAAAGATTAGGCATCGTTGTGAACGGTCGCCCCAATTAAAATCAAATTATGTTGATTCTAAAAAATTATAAGAATTAGCGCCCGTTCATAGAGTCGCTAATTTTGAGTTATTTAAATTGGATTTCTGTAAATATAAGATTGAGCGACCTTTCAGGAAGCCGCTATTTCTGGATATAGAAACCTCTAAATGGACGTCAATTCTTGTGTCTCAGTTTTTATCACATTTTCTGGCCCATATCGCGGGTTTATTGACACTCTCATCTCACATCCGTAGATGGAGTCTCTGTTTTTGATTCTATCGATTACACACTAATTCTTGGTGATGATTGGACCCTCCATGGGATATTCCTTCCTTTGGACTGGTACTTTCTTCATTAAGACTGCCGTAAGTCTACGCTTGCCTTAGATTCCCTCAAGGTAGTCGAGCAGGTTGTACCCTAAAAAACTCTAGAACATATACTTGTCACATCACTCTGAAGAAACGTGATGCATTAGCCCTCATAGAGCTTGTTTCTGGCCTCTTTTGAGAAGTCTATCTCTGTCAGTAATTAGCGACCATGCCTTGGGCGCCAAAAGGAATTGGCGACCTGGCCAGTGGTGCTATTTCACTGATTTAGCGACCAGGGTGTGGATGCTATTTCGTCTTCCCTGAACTGTTCACAGGAAAGGGCGACCTCGCATGGGGGCGCTATTTCTGTAATTGGTGGCGACCTAGTGGACGCCAATTTACCCAGTTTCATGGCATGTCACGATTTTTTTTTTAATAGAAAAATCTTACCTAGGGGTCAATGGGAGAATGCACCCCTTACCAGAGGTAAGGAGAAAGCCACTCCACCATCCGACCACTAGGAGGTGATTTTATTTCAATAAAGATGAATGAAAAATTACATCAATCGAATACTAGGCAAGCCTAGTAAGTCCATCTGAGCAGCACCTTTTATAATACAAGGCAGCTCACTATAAGAATAGAAAGTATTACATTTGGTAGTGCAAGCTAGAGAGGCAAGAAGGTCTGCAGCATTGTTGGCTTCTCTGAAAATATGGGATATAGAGTCATGCTGAGAAATGACACTCCAGATTTCTCTAACAAAGCTGAGGATGGCCCATGGACAATTAGCTTCCTTCTTGATAATCCTGACAAGGATAAGGGAGTCGCATTCAATAAGAGCTGGGATAGCAGTCACTGTCTTAAGATATTTTATACCATCAAGAAGAGCTCTAGTTTCAGCTATAAGGCTATCCGAATGACCATAATAATGAGAGAAAGCAAGGATGGTCTTGCCACTTGAATCCCTGATTATACCACCTCCCCCGGTTTCTCCAGAAAGCTTATTAGCCCCATCGGTGTTCAATTTTATAGAGGGCCAAGGAGGACAGACCCATCTCACAATCATCATTTGCTGTTTGCTGGAAGCCTTAGTTATGATTCCCAGTTGATCCAAGCATTTCTGGTTGCATGGCTTTGTTTCCTTTAATGCAGCAGCCGAACAAGCCACTTTAATTTGGGACATTGTATTATGAATGAATCTGGTTCTGTAGAACTGTTTCTGATCATACTTAATAGTGTTCCTGGCTTTCCATATATTCCACATTCCATATCCAATGGAAGCAAGAGTGAAAAGTGCATAGGCCGAACCTGGCTGAATATGACAGATAGAATTCAGAATTAGTTCTCTGGTTGTTCTTCCTTCAAGATGCAAGCCTGCAGCTTTAATAACAGTCCAGATAGAGTTAGCTATTTCACTGTTCAGAAATAGATGGTTGAGGTCTTCCACTTGCGGTGTCCTACAGCATGAACATTTGGAACAAAGAACAATGCCCACTCTTTGGATATTGTCATCAGTCGGAATACAGTTATGTAATATCTTCCATAAATGGACAGAGATTTTAGTAGGTAACCATTTAGACCACAGCCGACTCCAAGGGATACTAGATTGTAAATGACTATTAGCCATAGAGTTGTAAGATGAAGAAACAGTGCACTGACCAGAAGGAGAAAGGCTCCATATACCCAAATCCGATTCTGATTCAAAGTTACTGACCTGATAGCTTGCTGAATTTAGACGGGATTGAAGCATTCAGCAGAGCAGATTCCTCAACCGAGGGATGCAGAATGATATCTCTAACAGTGGCTTCTGGATTGGGAATAGAATCTTCAGAAATATATGTATTTAAGCATTGTTGGCCCAGCCAGTTGTCATACCAGAAGTTAGTGTTTGAACCATTCCCAATAATCACTTTCTTGAACTGAAGTATGTATTCTTTAGCCTTCAACCAGCTTCTTCTAACAAAACCCTTCATATTTCTAAAATGGGCATTTCGGATGTGGCCTTGATGTAGGTACTTGGCTCTAAAGTAAGTAGCCCAAAGAGAATCAGAATGAATGGCAGTCCACAGCATTTTAACACGAAGAGCATTCTCCATTACTCGAAGAGACAAGATACCAAGACCCCCTTTGACCTGTGGCCTGCATAAGGTCTTCCAAGATTTCCAATGTCTTCTCTTTCCAAGAGGAGATGACCCCCAAAAGAAGTTGGCAAAAGCCCGCTCCAGCTGGTTATGGACCCCAATATGCAAGGGAGTAAAGGACAGGGAATAAATAGGCAAAGAAGTTAAAACATGCTTAATAAGAACCATTCTAGCACCTTGAGACAATAGATTAGCCTTCCACCCAGCAATCCTCTTATGGATAGAGTTAATGACACCTGCAAAGTAGATCTTCTTTGTACGACCAATCACCAGTGGGATTCCAAGATATTTATGAGGAAAAGGAAATCTGGAGAAGCCAGTTAGATTCTGAATCCGTTGTGCAACAGAGGGTGGCTTCTTTGGGTGAATGAGGAATCCACTCTTGCTGACATTAATCAATTGCCCAGAAGAGTGTGCATAAGTATGGAGAAGCTTAAGTAAATTTCTTATAGAGAAAGCTGTGGCTTTGCAGAAAATCAAAGTATCATCTGCAAACAACAAATGAGAAATAGGAGGGCATCTCTGGAAACCAGTATACCATTCAATCTGTCCATTACTGAATGTAGCTCTCAAAGACCTACTCAATGCTTCTTCTGCTAAGACGAATAAAGAAGGTGCTAGAGGATCACCTTGACGGATGCCTCTGGTAGATTTAAAGTATCCAGCAGTGTCACCATTCAATAAAACAGAGAACCAGCAATTGTTGAGCAGTCTGTCAATAAGATTGTTGAAGTTGTCACTAAACCCAAATCTGGTCAAAACTGAATAGAGGAAGTCCCATTCTAATCTGTCATAAGCTTTAGCCATATCAAGCTTAAACATAACATTAGAACCTCTGGTTTTCCTGCCCAAATCATTTGAAAGCTCTTGAGCAAGGGCAATGTTTTCAATAATATGTCTTCCCTTGACAAATGCTGACTGCTCAGGAGAGATGAGTCTTGGGAGAATGATGGCCAATCTTCTGTTAATGATAGAAGATATAATCTTGTAGAAAAAATTACATAAGCTTATCGACCTGTAATCAGAAATGTCCACAGCACTGGATTTTTTCGGTATGAGAGCTATAAGAGTAGAAGTAACACATCTAGGCAGGGGATTCCTGGAGGAGAAAACCTCCTGCACTGCACTGATTACAGTGGAAGCTATGATATTCCAAGCTTTATGAAAAAACACACCAGTGAACCCATCAGGCCCAGGAGCACTGTCAGATGACAATCTGAAGACAACTTCATGAATTTCAATGTCTGTAGGGACAGCACAGAGACTGACATTATCTTCCTGGTTAACTAGTTGAGGAATACAGTCCAAGAAATTAATATCAATCTGATGGTCCTGGGTGGTAAAAGCATTCTGAAAGTGGGAGACAGCAATTCCTTTCATAACCTCATGATCAGAGGAGAGAGTGCCAGTAGGTGTTTTCAATTGGATAATTTTGTGTTTTCTTCGATTGGCAAGAGTGGACAAATGAAAGAATTTGGTATTTCTATCCCCCTCTAGAAGCCACCTTATCCCTGACTTTTGTCTCCAGAAGTACTCTTGTTGAAGTAGCCTTGCAGATTGGTTACTCTTTGCATCTTCTAAAGAAGCCAAGCTAACATCAGTAGGTAAAGTGTCATATAGGTGTTCAGCTTGGAGGACTGCATCCTCAGCAGCAGACAGATTGTTGTGAACATTACCAAAGGTTTCTTTGTTCCAATTCCGAAGCATCCTTTTCATGGACTTAAGCCTGAGATATAAGCAGTACATAGGAGATGAAGCCATAGGGCTAGATTGCCAGCAAGTCTGAACTTCAGCAATGAATTCTTCATGCAAAATCCACATTTTCTGAAAGCAGAATCTACTGAATTTACATCTTTGGAGAGTAGTTTAACCAGAAGAGGAGCATGATCAGAAGCTTCCCTGGACAAATGATCAATAGAAATGGGTAGAAGATTAAGCCAGGCTGAATTCAAAAGAACTCTGTCCAGCCTAGCCCAAATACCTCTGCCACCAGATTGATTGTTATGCCAGGTATACTTAGAACCATTGAAACCACCATCAATTAAGGCACAGTCTGATATACAATTGTTAAAGTCCATCATAGCAGATAGATTTGGGGAATTTCCACCAATCTTTTCATCCACATTAGTAATGCAATTAAAATCACCAGCTACCAACCACGGACCATTGACCATAGAGTGAGAATGCACTAAAGAAGCCCACAGATTTTTCCTCTCCACAGCATTGCATTTAGCATAAACAAAAGTTAAATAATGATCAGGTAAATTAGCATTAGATAGGAGAAGAGTGGTCTGCTGATCATCCTTGCTAATAACAGATAAGTTCAGATGGTCTTTCCAAAGAACCCAGATATGAGCCAACCCATCCGAATTGGCAACAGCCTTGTCCAACCCTAATCTTTTGCAGATATTGTCCATTCTATTACTGGTAATTTTTGGCTCCAACAGCACAATGTAGTCAAGGTTATGAGATCTGATAAGAAATTTCACTCTGCCAATCGAAACATCATTACCTATGCCCCTGATATTCCAAATAATGAAACTCATGATAACTGTTTGGAATCAGTAATATTACCCATGGACCCTGTCCTTAACATGGATCTAGTTATGACCCCTGAACGCTCATTATGTATTGCCAGATCATTTTGAGCTTCAGCATGGTTAGCAATTTCCTGTCTTCTATTAGAAGCCTCCTCCTCATTAAAAAGTTCATGCTCTCGTAAGGCTGTGAGATTATCCTTTTCATTGATTTGGTTTGAAGGGAGCTCCAAAGCTGCTGCCGACTGATCAGCTTGGGCCATTAACTGGTGAACAAGCACTGAAGCAGAGCTAGTCAAATCAGGAGGAATCGATGGAGGTATATCTGGATCATGGCTGTCAAATTGATCCACAATAATGACTGGTGTAGACATCACAGCTGAAACATCTTGCTGACTGTGAGCAGATAAAGGAGCAGGGTCCCCTGAGATTCTGACATGGACAGTCGAAGAATTCAATAAATCGGACTTGTTCAAATTAGATGGTTGAGTGGAGCATTCTCCCAGAGTAGAGGTTCTAGCCATATTGGGAATATCAGAGGCTCGAGTAGCAGGCATAGTATCTTCTGATTTATGCTTCTGATTTACAGCAGGTTGCCAAATTGCCTTTCCTTTGCTATCAACGATAACTTGTCTTGGCTTCACAATGTTAACTGGGTTCCTGGTTCCTTTACAGGTGGCCACACTATGTCCAATGCGTGAGCAAGCAGAGCAAAATAAAGGAAGCTCCAGGTAGAGAACATCCTGCCAGGCACCCCCTTCTGGAATTCCAATCCAGACTCTAGAAGGGCGAGGCTTAGATATATCAAGCTCAATGCAAACACGAGCAGCGGTAGTTTGGGACAAGTTCAAAGTGGACTGGTCCACTTTCAGCACCTGGCCAACATTGCCAGCTATAGAACGAATCAAGTGCTCTATATAGAAATTAATCGGCAGACCAGGAAAAGAGATCCATACCGGTAATATGGGCGAGTCAACAGTAGGAGAGAAATCCATGGTCCATTTGAAGAACCTAAAGAGACGACCATGAACAAAAAGAGTCTCCTTTAACAAAAGGGATAAGAAATCTTCATAGTTCCGGAATCTCAAGAGAAGATGTCTGTTATCCAGAGCACTGATCATGTAGTCATCCAAGAAACTACACCTGCTGTTCAGATGAGAACGAATATCAGTGAAAGACGGCCTGCCCTGAGGAGTACGAGCGACCAAGGAGAAGGAGAAAGGGTTCAGAGACGCCGCGATCTCCTCCTGAGAGAAAAAGACAGCTGGTTCTCCGTTATCTGTCATCGCCGGAGAGTGAACAGAACCCGGGACCATCGGCGGGGCCATGGAGGAGGATAATACTTCCGCAAATGTTCGCTCGCCAGTTGCTGAAGGAAATCTTGAAGAAGGAAGGCCACAGCTGCTGGAGGATGGACCTGGCGGAGGGGGGAAGACGGGCGCCAAGGGGGCCACAAGTGGCCCCCCTGGGTCAACCATTGCGGCGAGAGAACCTAGGTCAAACTACCCCACCGTCACGAGGAAGACGGGCCCTCAAAAAATGTGGAGCGAACTTCCTGTCACGATTTTTCATACGGTTTATCAGTATGTCCTACTTGTTCAAGTCCTACCCTTGAACTCCTTCATTCGTGAAAATCTACCTTATCATCCTACAATGGTTTATTTCTTTGGAACTCTATATTGGCCATAACTATAGTGGATGTCTAAAAATATACTTGACTCAATGCTTGTGTATATAGGGCCCGATCTGGTCCTAGGAAGAGCACCCGAAAGTACTTGTGCCCATAGGAGTTGATTGATCACGGTGTGGCATTGCACAGAAGTGCATGACTAGCTTGATTTATGGCATTCCACAAACTCTATAGTGCTTGACTTGACTTGACATGACTTGCGTGGCCCGGAATGGGTATTTATAATAGCCAATTCACATGACATGACTTTGATATTTACATGACTTGACAAATCTTGGTATACTTCACTTGACTATCATGAAATCTTGCTAGTTCATCTCTATTAATTATTGATACTTCACTCTCGCCTTTATCTCGCGTACATGCATAGCAATACTTGCATTCATGTAACATGTAATCTACTTTAAGCAAGCTTGTACTTGAGATATAATTCCTACTGAGCATTCGCTCACCCTAGTTTTTCCCCTATTTTTTAGGTAATTCTAATGACGAGGATCACTCGGATGGGAACAGGAACGATTAAAGAGCGTAGAGCCACCCAGTCATAGAAGCATCTATCTAGTCGTGTCTTTTCCTATTTCTTGAGTCTATCATTGTAATTTTTCCTCTTTATTGAGTCTAAGTTCGTCATTTGGTATTCTCCTACTTAAAGGTTATGTAAGGCAATTGGTAGTTTCAATGAATAAAGGATTTGGTTTATATCTCTACTTTTGCGCGCTCTGTCTATAAGGTCGAATTCCTTATGCTCTGATTGACATGAATGATATAAACTCGTCATGCGTACCTGGTTCCTTCCGCGCTCGGGGAGTGACAAAATATGAGAAATAAGGACTCGGGAATTTCCCCGAACATCTTCAAAGTCTCATTTACTTGGCCCCTTCTATGATGTGGCGGGCCCAACCAAGGGTCCTAACCAGTTAGCCGTGACTCACCGCTGTTGACACCCGTTTTCAGTCTGCAAGTTGAGTTCTTTCTCTTATTCTTCCTTTGTGATGTCCTTAATTATCCATTGTTTTGGAGCATTCCTCGGGCGTATTTCGAGCCCATTCTTGACCTTTTTTAAGCCCATTTAGCCCTTGGAGGTTTGGGAGACCATTATTTCTTGATTCCTATGCCGATCGGACAGAGGGCTGCAAGCCCCCTACTAGCAGCGGTCTTGGGATTACCGCTACCAGCAGGTAGCGGTCTCCCCAAAACCGCCACTTGCCTGTCTTCTGTGTGTGTCGACTCTGTGGCTGGGTGCGTCGACTCCACCCTTTGAACCTTAAAGTAGCGGTCCTCCCATGACCATGTTCATGAAGTGGCGGTCGCGCGACTGACCGCATTTTGATTATAGAGTCCTGATGATTTTGGGCTCCATTTTCTTCGGTTGAGAGCTCCCGGGACTCCTCCTTAGCACCGTTTTCACCGAGGATATGCTGCCACCTCGATTTCTATCCATCCCTGGGGTATTATCCCACTTTAATCTCATAGACTAACGCATCAATATCCCATATTTTGAGTATTTATCTCATAATCCGAGCCTAGGGTTTCAGGGCTCTATAAATAGCTACCTTATTTCGTGTGCGCGAGGGGGGGGGGGCATTTCTCAGACTTGGGGTGAAGCCATGCCACACCGCCATCTCTCTTCTTCGACCCCAGGCTGTTCAGGGGAGTGTTAACTTCATCCTCCTCCTCTTTGGGCTCTCTTTTCTTGTTCCTTCTTTTATTTCTCTGCATCCTCTTTCTGCGTTTTCTACACTGTTCTGCTGCATATTTCTGCACATTTGCACGTTTTGCACCACATTTTTACTGTAGTCTTGTTGTGTGTTAAATCTTCCTTTGCACTCTTTTCTCATCACAATACACACACCTATTTGTTTTATCCCTTTCACAAGGGTTAAAAACCCTCCCCCGGTGCGTTATTCCCCCTTTTCTCACGCTGATTTCTGCACTCGGGGCTCATACAACATGCATGTTTCTAATGGGTTTTTGTCCTTTTATGGCTTTGTTTTGCAGGATTAGCAAGAATACAATGTGAGGCCCTCGTCTTCTAGCCGGCTAGAAGGTGAGGAGGTGTAATCCCCATCATTCCCTGCATCCCTTCACCACGCGCAATCACGTCTCGGCGGTCATCTTTTGGCCGTGTTCTTTCCTTGTCTTTTCCAAGGTATGTAGCGTTGTTCCCCTCTCTTCTTAGTCCTTTGTACGCTGTTAGCTTTGGTGGCAATCATGGTCCATCTATTGGTCATCATCGCCCCTTTCCCCTTTCATATGTTTGCATGCTTATTGCTTATTATTTTGTTCGGGGCAGGATTTAAATATCAACACACTCTATTTTTTGGCGATCACGGTGGGACACCTAGTTCCCATCGCGTTATTATTGCACTTTTGCAACTTTGGTGTGTGTGTGGCTTTGTTTAGATAGTGTCTCCTCAAGTTTCCTGCTATTCTGGGAGTTTTTTGGCTCTCTGAGAAGGTAGCGGTCTCACAGAGACCGCCACCTTGATATAGCGGTCCACACAGGACCACCACTTGCAGACGGGCTTCCCCTGTAGATAGCGGTCTCAGCGATCATCAGGAGACCGCCACCTGCCCTCTGGCAAGCACGGGGCCGATCCCAGGTGGGCTGTTCCTTGGTTTATTTGAGTTATGTTTGTGGTTTCTGTCCGTGACATTTCACATTCCTGCATTTATATTCATCATATCTTTCATGTTGGTCATGTTATTTGCATCATAGTGTCATGTTTTCATAATTTTATCTTGCTTTGATTTCCAAGATTAGGCTAGAAATCTACATGCAGGCCCAGGGACAGGCCCTCGGGTACGCTGTTCGTTGATCGTTTGATCTAGCTTATGGTGTCTGGTTGTGCCTGTTCATGCTCCTGCTTGATGTCCTTTATATTATCTTGGTTTTCCCATATCATTTACATCCATATTGTTCTGTTTATATATGTTTATATTTGCTAGTTTTAGGCTAGAAATTGCATGCACTCCAGTGCGCATAAGATCATGCATTGCATTATTGTAATTGCATTCCTACCCTGTTAAGTGACCCTCTTGGCTTCATATTTCTTGGAGTCTACTAGGTGATCTTATCTGGGAACTCCGTAAGCCTCCGCGAGCCGTGGATTCCCACACGAACACCAGCCGATTGTACCTTTCCACCCCTAGGTTCTGCATTTGGCATCCGTGTGAGGGAGTTAACCTTAGGTCAACCCAAAGTTTGGACCCCTTCCCTTTAGGGTACCTATATCTTGAGGGAATTGTGATTAATTAAAACATTAAAAGGTCCACCAAAACTTTGGAAAGTAAAAATATCTGCATCATATTAACTTGTTTGATCTTGGGTGAAACTTCCCACATCCTATTGTTTGTGAAGTTCGGGTTTATTCAAGCCCATTTGTGGTGTTTTGTGCTGCGTCTTCCCCTTCATATAGTCATTTGTGGATAGGTTCATAGTCTAGTTCCATCGTTCTTTTGCATTGTTTTCCCTTGCATAAAGTCTGTCTGTCCGTCGGTCTCAGAAGCCCGGTGGCGGTCATCCCAGGACCGCCACCTACCAATAGTGGTCTCCTCAAGACCACAACATACCCTCAGGAGTGCCCTCTCCTCATTCTACGTGCCCTCTTCCCTGGTTGTATTCCCCGTCAATTTTTCTATATTAAGTCTCTATTTTCCCTCATGGAGCATCGCTATAATCCTGTGTATTCTTCTTCTCAATCTGCTTACTCATGCGTGGAATCTTCTTCCCACGTAGGTCCTTCTTCCTGTGGTCCCGCTGACCCATCTGAAGAACAAGCCAATCTTATGGCCTACATGTCATGCCTTGTTCGTCAAATGGACCCGGTCCAGGCCTAAAAACTTATTGCTAGTCATCTTAATGGGCCTTCTTCCTCTTCTTCTCATGATGCTACTCCAATTGGTCCATATACTCATGTTTCTTCTAGGCCCATGTATCCTTCCATTCCGGAATGGGCCATTCTTCTTCTCAGCCCGGGTCCTCTTATCCGGCCCACTATTCTAATCTTGGTCAAAATCTACAACCTCTCGCTCAGGCTGGCCCGCATTCTTCTCGATCTCTCCCTACCCCGGAGATGATTGCTCAAGCCCATTGTAAGCTTGATGGACTACAACGCCAAATTGATCCCAAACCCTCTTTGAGTGTCCCATTCGTATTCCATAATCTCCGACTTCCGCCACCTTCACAAATTCCCACTCATCACCGCTATGGTGGAGCCGCCGACCCCTTTGTGCACTTGAAGGAGTTTGTTTATGAGTCGGCCCAATTTCGACATGACCAACATTTGATGGCTTATCTATTTGGTCTGTCTTTAGAAGGCCTTGCTCGGGATTGGTTCTTTTCCTTACTGTAGGACCAGGTTGTGAATTTTAAAATTGTTCAAGACAAGTTTATTCAGCAATATCAAGACCAGGTTAGGCCCAGGTTCTCTGTTGTAGATCTGGCCCATGAGAAGATGAAGCCCGATGAGGAGTTCTCTACTTTTACCGATCGATGACGTCACCTCGCCGCGCAAGTCCCGGCGCATATTCCAGAGCGGGAGCAGATCAAGATGCTCATTTCTAATGCAACACCCCAGTATCGCTCCATTTTAGGCCTAAATGACATCACCTCCAAGCAATAGCTTTATAGCCGAGCCCCCGCTTCATTCGCCAACAACTCCAAAATCCCCTTGACCCTACGCCCGTGTATACCGCTTTCCAACCCTCCATGAGTCAGCCTTCCGCTCCCGCGTATCAACCATCCACGAGTCCACCATCCACATCTACCTTCTCCATAAGTCAACCCTCCGCCTCTTACCAATATTCCATGAGTCAGCCTTTCGCCACATACCCCTCCGCGAGTCCACCCTCCATGAACCCATACGCTTCCATGAGTCAATCCTCCATGAGTCCTCTACATCAACCTTCCACGAGTCAGCCTTCCGTCTCTCCATACCAGCATGTGTCTCTATCTCCTCCTGTCAAGGGAATAGCACACCCCGAGCAAGTGGATGTCATCCACTACATACCCCCTCATCCTACTCACCATACGTCTTTGCCTAGTCCTTCCACTAGTCATGCACCCTTGCCCAAGCAACCCCCACAACCTTCCGCTTCATCTCATACCCCTCGGCATCCGCCTTGCCCGAAGCAGGCTCAACATCCGCCATTGCCAAAAGTGTTTTACTGATATTTTCAAGGCTTTTGATGGCCACTCACACGTTGCAGCTCCCTCCGGTTGTGCCTTGCCGACCCGCGGTCGGGAATTTGCTTTAATTCTGTGAATTTCATCACCAGCAGGGGCATTTGGTTGAGGATTTCCCCGAGTTCCGGAACCATATCTACGGCTTGGAAGATAAGAAAATGATTGATTGGCCTGCAATTTGCAAGATTGTGGTATATCTCCCGCAACAAGTAGCAGCAACAACAAGCGTCGCCCAGGCAACCGTCTCCCTCACTACAAGACCAGGGGCACCCCTGTGATTCTTCGTATAGCGCTGCACCGGCTCCATCACCTATTGTCACACTCTGAGCGCGGAAGGAACCCGATATGCACAACAAGTTTATATCGATCATGTCAATCAGAGCATAAGGAATTCGACACATAGACAGAGTGCACAAAGTAGAGATAATAAACCAAATCCTTTATTCATTAATAACTCCAATATCCTAAGTATAACCATTAATATTACATAACTCACTGACTCATAATAATAATAATACATTGCCGACTAGACTCAATAAAGAGGAAAATACAATAATTGACTCAAGAAATTGAAACGACTCAACGTAGATAATCTTGGACGGCTTCTAATCTCTTCACTCGTGAAGATTCCCATCCGAGTGATCCTCGTCATCGGAATTACCTAAAAAATTAGGGAAAACACTAAGTGAGCAAATGCTCAGTAGGAATTATATCTCTATTCCAGACATTGCTTAAAGTAATTAACCAATTTAATAATGTGGCATGCACATGTATGTAAGAACGCAAGAGAATAACGAGAAAGGAATATCAAGAGTTTGCTAGATAATCAAGTATTTCATGTGATTCAAGTATCAAGTATCAAGTCATGTAATATTAAGTCAAGTCATGAGATATTGGCTATTTAATTCAAGCAAGTAAAAACCCGTTTCGGGCCACGCAAGTCATGTCAAGACAAGTCAAGCACTTTTAAAGATTATGAAATGCCATAAATCAAGCTAGTCATGCACTTCGGTACAATGCCACACCGTGGTCAATAAACTCTCATGGGCACAAGTACTTTCGGGCGCTCTTCCCAGGACCAGACCGGGCCTCATAATTGCTAGGCATTGAGTCATGTAATACTTAGACATCCACTATAATTTATAGCCAGTGGAATTCTAAGGAAATAAGCCATTGTAGGAACATTAAGGTAGATTAATGGAATTGGGATTTCAAGGATGGAAGTTTATGTAGAGATAACTCACGGGAAAATCCAAGACATATACAAAAATTTGGGTAAATGGTGTCCAATCAGGTCGCCGCCAATTCAGAATGTGCATCCACTACTGTGGTCGCCAATTCTGGGAACAGTGCAAGCACGAAGAATTTGCGTCCTTGTAAATGGTCGCTCATTCAATTGGCGTCCACTGGCCTGGTCGTAAATTCTAGACAGGGACTGACTTCTCAAAAGAGGCTAGAATACCACTCTATGAGGGCTAGTTGTCATGTTTCTTCAGAGTGACGTGACAATATGGCTTCCAGGATTTTTATGGTACAACCAACTCGGCTGTCTTGAGGGAATCCATGCCTAGCGAAGATTTACGGAGGTCTTAATGAAGAAAGTATCGGTCCGAAGGAAGGACTATCCCGCGAAGGGTCCAATCATCACCAAGAGTTGAGTGTGTAAACGATAGAACACAAAACAGGGACTCCATCTACGGATGTGAGATGAGAGTGCCAAAAATACCCGCGATATGGGTCAAAAATCGATAAAACATGTGAAATAGAAAATTGGCGTCTCTTCTGGTTGGCGCCCATTCAAAAATAGGTGTCTCAATGAAGAGGCATCAATTAATAATTTTATTGGATTTTAGATAATTTACCAGAAATATGTGTCCTAACAGGAAGGCGCCAATAATTTATATGCATCAATCTATTCAGACGCTCATTCTTTATTTTCACCATTTTATTAAATAAAATAATAATGGACGTCTGTTCAAGCAGGCGCTAATTCCTTTCGAGTTGCGAGTTAATGAACACCAGGCAGGTGCGTTTCCAGATACAAGTTACTGTTTATTTTCTCAAGCTACTGTTCATTTAGGGGATGAACAGTGTCCTTTTGATGTTTATGGGGGTTTTAAGGAAACTAATCATATAGACATGTAGAGAAAAATAAGGGGAAACTAAATATATGCAGAACATGAAATTTAGATGTATGGTTACATAGTTATTAAATTTTAAACATGCTGTATTTATTAATTTGCCAAATAAATTGGCGTCCGGTATACTAGTAGCTAATTAATGGGCGTCTCTGTGATGAGTCGCAAGTTCAAGAATCTGCGCCGAGGGTGTTGGTCACAAATTCTTTTATGTGCAGAAACGAAAAATTACGTACAGGAGATTAAACAAGAGATGCAAGAGAGTTACAACATGATCATGGGAATCATATTTTCATGGTATTCAGGAGTTTGATCCAGACTTAGAGAAAACCTACCTCGTTTGGTTGATCGAACGACGAACGGAAAGAAAGAAAATAAGAAATGCAGCAGCAGCACTGCAGGAAGAGGAATGCAACCTCTTCACGTTTGATGAAATAAGAGCAACTGCAGCAGCAGTAACTCGGCAGCAATTGCAGCAAAGACGGAAGAAGAAAAGTAATGCTTCTTCACGGTAGCAGCAATAGTAGCAACTTTAGGTACTGCAGCCACGATCGTGGGAAAAGAAGAAGGAAGAAGCAACATGCTTCTTCTTTACGTTGCAACCGAGAGAAGTCAAAGAAGATGCAGCACGCAAGAGGAGGAAGCAGAGGCTTTCTTCTTCATGTATACGAATGGCAGGAAAGCAACGAGGGCGATGTCGATGCAGAACGAGCAGCAACAGTAGCCTTTGCTCATTCAAGAGGAGTTTTATTTATGGGGTTTTAGTTTTGACGTATTCATGGCATCCTAATAGGTTTGGAATTCCACGTAAAGAATCCTAATGGGTTTTAACTTTCCCCTGCATATCTTTCCACTGCCAAAACTGTAGCCACCATCCTGATTTAGGTTTTAAAACCCTAAAGTCTCATGCACGTTCGAACGTGGGTTTGGGGCTTTTGAAACCAACCCCCATTTTATACATACATGTGTATAAGCTTATTCACGTAAACCCCTTTTTGGCCCATTTGGCTCTTGGGTTGAATCTATACAGGAGGCCCATATATATATATATATATATATATCGGTTGGGCTTTTTAATGCTAAGCTCATTTATAAGTGTTGGGCTTTATTTAATTTATTATGTTTGATTTGGGCCCTTGTCTTATTTAATTGGAGGATCTATTATATGTTTAATTCATTTAGGAAATTTTATTCCTTATAATTATATCCGGGGTGCTACACCCTTTCCCCACTTAAAAGAATTTGATCCCTAAATTCATTTGCATAAAAATATGGAGGGTGCAGAGCACTTACGATTTTGGAATAAGTCGGGGAATCTTTTCTTCATCGATTCTTCGGTCTCCCATGTGGCTTCTCGTTCGAGATTCTTGTTCTATTGAATCTTCACCATAGGGATCGTCTTGTTCCTTAGCATGCGAACCTCGCGAGCCAGGATCCTTAAGGGACTTTGTTCATAAGTAAGATCCTTTTGTATTACCAGATCATCATGTTCTATGACGTGGGATCGATCATGAACATATTTCTTGAGCATAGAGACATGGAACACACTGTGAACTTCGGATAACTGTGGCGGCAAGGAAATCTGGTAGGCAACCTCGCCAACTCTTTCCAGCACTTCAAAGAGACCGATATATCTTGGTGTAAGCTTACCCTTAACACCAAATTTTTTAATGCCTCGTCCTGGGGAAACCTTAAGAAAGACGTGATCTCCAACTTGGAACTCGAGGTCTCTCCTTCTGGTATCGGCGTAAGTCTTTTGTCTAGACTGAGCCATCTGAAGTCTTTCTCTAATGATTTGAATCTTCTCGGTGGTATCCCTTACCATATCCGGGCATAGTAGTTGCCTTTCCCCAACTTCATCCCAGCATATTGGTGAGCGACAACTCCTTCCATATAGTGCCTCAAATGGTGCCATTTGGATACTCGCCTGGTAACTGTTGTTATATGCGAACTCGACCAGAGATAGATGATCGTGCCAGCTTCCACCAAAATTAATAATACAAGCCCGTAACATGTCTTCCATGACTTGATTCATTCTCTCGGTCTGACCATTGGTTTGGGGATGAAAAGTTATACTAAAGTTAAGTCTCGTCCCCAACGAATATTGTAGACCCTTCCAAAAATGAGAAGTGAAGTGTGGGTCTCAGTCAGACACAATCAAAACGGGAACTCCATGCAGTCTAACAACTTCTTTGATGTATAAGGCAGCTAGAACATCAACCGACCATCAGCTCTTTATAGGTAAGAAGTGTGCTGACTTGGTCAATCGATCTATGATAACCCATATTCCGTCATGTCCGCCTTTAGATTTATGCAAACCTATGATGAAGTCCATTCTGATATCCTCCCACTTCCACTTGGGAATGTCTAGAGGATGTAACTTACCGACGGGCTTTTGGTGTTCCGCCTTGACTTGTTGGCATGTGAGACCGCGAGACACAAAGTTTGCTACCTCCCTCTTCATATTAGGCCACCAAAAAGTCTGTTTCAAGTCCTGGTACATCTTAGTATCTCCAGGATGAATTGTATTCCTTGATCGGTGTGCTTCTTCTAAGATCTTCTTCTTCAATTCGGGATAGTCCGGTACACATGTCCTTTCATGAAATAATAACTGCCCATCAGATGCCAGCTTGAAATCTGGTCGCTCTTCTAACTTGTCTCTTACTTCTACTAACACCGGGTCTTCATCTTGCCATTCCTTGATCTTGGAGAGTAGGTCCAAGTGTACACTCAAGTGAGATAGAGTAATAAACCCTTTTTCCTTGTCCGTGCTTGTATCAAGTTTAGAGAATTGTTCCAGCATCTTTCACTCTTGGATCATATAGTTGGCCAATAATGCTCTCGATTTTCGATTAAGGGCATCAACTACATAATTACCCTTTCCAGGATGATATTGTATTATGAAATAAAAATCCTTGAGATATTCTAACCAACGTCTTTGTCTCATATTCAATTCTTTTTGTGAGAATAAATATTTAAGACTTTTATGATCGAAGTACACGGTAAATTATTCTCCATAGAGATAATGTCTCTAGATCATTAAAGCGAATATTACCGCGGCCAGTGCTAAGTCGTGCACCGGGTAGTTCTCCTCGTGCTTCTTTAATTATCGGGAACAGTAAGAAATGACCTTCCCTTGTTGCATTAACACACATCTGAGGCCAATGCCAGACGCATCGGTATATACCTCGAATTTCTCTCCTTTAGTTGGTAATACTAAGACTAGGGCAGATGATCCTTCAAGGCTTGAAAGCTTCTATCACAATCTTCATCCCACTTATAAGGAATCTCCTTGCATGTCAGCCTAGTAAGAGGAATAGCGATTTTGGAGAAGTCCTTTATAAATCGACGATAATAACCAGCTAGACCCAAGAAGCTACGAATCTCGGTAGCATTTGTAGGTCTTTCCCAATTCCTCACAGCCTAGACTTTTGATGGATCAACATAAATCTCATCCTTAGAAATCACATGCCCTAAGAAAGATACTTCTTCAAGCCAGAAATCGCATTTACTAAGCTTGGCATAGAGCTGATGCTTCCTTAATATTTGTAATACAGTCCTCAAATGCTCTTCGCGTTCTTCCTTGGTCTTTGAATATATCAATATATCATCAATAAAGACCACTACGAATTAATCTAGATGAGGCCTGAATATATTGTTCATTAACTGCATAAAGGTTACAGGGGCGTTCGTTAGTCCAAAATGCATAACAACAAATTCATAGTGCCCATACCTGCTCCGAAATGCGGTCTTATGAATATCCCCATCCTTGATCCTCAGTTGGTGGTATCATGACCTGAGATCAATCTTCGAGAAATATTTAGCTCCAGATATTTGATCAAATAATTCATCGATCCTCGGTAGTGGATACTTGTTATTGATAGTAAGATGGTTCAACTGCCGATTGTCGATGCAGAGTCTCATCGATCCATCCTTCTTCTTGATAAATAGCACAGGTGCTCACCACAGGAAAGTACTCGGCCTAATGAATCCCTTCTTCAAGAGCTCCATCAATTATTCCTTCAATTCCTTTAGCTCGACGGGGGACATTCTATAAGGTGCCTTAGAAACCGGGCCAACACCAGGGACAAGGTCGATGGTGAAGGCCACTTCTCTTTGTGGGGGTAATCTGGGCAAATCTTCCGAAAACACATCAAAAAATTCCCGAACTATGCGGATGTCTTCCAGCTTAGACTCCTTAATTTCTGTGGCAGTCACAAATGCTATGAAAGCCACACACCATTTTCTTAAGAGCTTACTAGCTCGGAGGGTTGAAATAAGGGGTGACTTATTTTGACTTCGAGGACTAGTGTAGACAAGTTCCGGGAATTCCTTAAATTTTACTTTGCCGTTTCGGAAATGTATAACTACCTTGTATGTGGATACCCAATCGGCTCCTGGTATGACATCACACCCGTCCATATCTAGGCATATCAGGTCGACAGGTAGATTTTTCCCTTTTATCATAACTTCATAATTTGGGTAATGGTGTGAAATCTCGGATTCATTTCTGAGAGGAGTAGAAATAACTAAATCTATCCATTCCGGTTCCATAGTTAATGGATTATCAAATCCTATGGAAATAAAAGAATGAGTCGCGTCGGTATCAAACAAGACATGAGCAGACTTAGAACAAATCTTTAATGTACCTTCCACAAGTCCACCTTCATCTTGCTCCGCCTCTTGAAGAGCTTGGAGATGGCCTTGCTTCCTTGTTGGGCGCTTCTCATCATTGGCTTGTTCATTCAATAAGGGACAGTCAGCAATCTGATGATCGTGACTCCCGCATCGGAGACAAGCTCCCAATCTCCTCCAACATTCCTCGGCCTTATGGCCGGCCTTGTCGTAATATTTGCACACCTCTTTGGAAGGTGTGGTAGTAATAGAAAAGGGGTCTTCTTAATTTTCTTCTCTTGGGAGGAATCTTCTCCATTGCTTGACCTCTTCTTGTTAAAGGTAGGCTTGAATGAGCCGGGACTTGTGACGTGCTCCTTCTTGTCCTTCTCACGGATCTGGTCGGACAGCTCCGTGGCATCTTCTAATAATTGGGCTCTTCGTACCATCTCCGAATAGACTTGAATGTCCATCGGCGCCAGTTGAGTTATATATTGCGGATGAAGCCCATTGAGAAATCTCCTAGCCTTCATCTTCTCGGTACATACTAGATGTGGTGCATACCTTGATAGATGGGAGAATTGGGCATGATACTCGGCCACTGATAGAGTCCTTTGCTTAAGTGCGCCAAACTCCGTGGCTTTCTTTTCTTGAATCCGGTCCGAGAAGTACTTGCTATTAAAATACTCCACAAACTCGCCCCATGTGATATGATCATGCGGCAGAGTGGCTTCAATTGACTCCCACCAGAATCGAGCATCACGCTCTAGCTGGAAAGTTGCTAGTAGAGCCTTCTCATCATCCGTGCATTGCATAACACGGAATATCCTTTCAATTTCCTTAAACCAGTTCTCGGCATCATCTGGATCAGACGAGCCGATAAATCTTGGTGGGTTCATGTTACGGAAACTACGGTGGAGATCTCTCACTCCACGATTTGCTCCACCCTGCGCCATTTGTTGTAGCGCCTGGGTAAGACCTTGGACGATGCGTTGCATATCGCGCCACTGAGCATGTTCGGCAGCCATAGTCCTACAAGATTTAAATAACTATATTAATATATGATTAACCAAGGGTCTTATATCCCTAAGTTAACTTAACCCATGGCTCTACCCAACCTCACGGGGTAAACGGTATAGCCTATCTTTGGACTTGGTTTCCAAGGAATTTGAATATCCTAGGCTCTGATACCACAAAAACTATCACGCCCCGAGCGTGGAAGGAACCCGGTATGCGCGATGAGTTTATATCGATCATGCCAATTAGAGCATAAGGAATTCGACACATAGACAGAGTGCGCAAATTAAGTAGAGATAATAAACCAAATTCTTTATTCATTAATAACTCCAATATCCAAAGTATAACCATTATTACATAACTCACTGACTCATAATAATAATCAATTGACGACTAGACTCAATAAAAAGGAAAATACAATAATTGACTCAAGAAATTGAAATGACTCGACGTAGATAATCTTGGACGGTTTCTAGTCTCTTCACTCGTGGCCATTCCCATCCGAATGATCCTCGTCATCAGAATTACCTGAAAAATTGGAGAAAACACTAGGTGAGCGAACGCTCAGTAGGAATTATATCTCTATTTCAGACATTGCTTAAAGTAATTAACCAATTCAATAATGTGGCATGCTCATGTATGTAAGAACGTAAGAGAATAACGAGAAAGGGATATCAAGAGTTTGCTAGATAATCAAGTATTTTATGTGATTCAAGTATCAAGTCATGTAATATTAAGTCAAGTCATGAGATATTGGCTATTTAATTCAAGTAAGTAAATATCCGTTCCGGGCCACGCAAGTCATGTCAAGTCAAGTCAAGCACTTTTAAACATTGTGGAATGTCATAAATCAAGCTAGTCATGCACTTCGGTGCAATGCCACACCGTGGTCAATACACTCCTGTAGGCCCAGACTAGATGGCGGACAAGAAGGGGGGTTGAATTGTCCCCTTGTCGAGATGGCAGGTTTTAAAAACTATCTAAACTGATTACAGCGAAAACAAAATTACTACATTAATTAGCTCAAATTAAACTGAAGTGAAATTTAGGTTCACTCAATCTTTCTGATCTCACTCGAATAATCTATCCACTGAACTATTGAGCCTAAGCCAAACACAGATAGCAGAGTAGCAATGTGTAGAGGTGCAGTGAATAAAAATCTATAAATAGACCTGTGAACAGATATAGAAGAAATGACAATCACACAGGCACACCACAAGAACACGGAGATTTTTAGGTTGTTCGGGACCACGACGGGCTCCCTATGTCCACCCCTCACTAAACTCGGTGAGGATTCACTAACACGCTACGAACCGTAGCAATCACGGGGACGAACCCCAACACCATACACGCTGTGTCTGCAGCAATCCGCACACACGGGGCCTGGCCCCAAAACACTACCACAGCAGCACACACCCATACGCTCGAGGAACTCACCCCGCACTAAAATCCCACACGGAGACGCAACTCCGTCCGCACACACAGTAATATTCCGAGTTTAACAAAATAAAATGATTTACAATATATGCTCACACAGGATGTAGATCAAGAAAATAAATACAAGCAAAAGGGTAAAAGATATGGAATGTTTCCCCCTTGTTGATGAATGGCCATTAGTATGTTTTCTTGAAGCATCGGTTGGAGGGAGTCGAATCCTCAGCTAGATGGAGTAGCCGGTCCACCTTCTTGAAGACACAACCTTGATTGCAGCTCAAACAGGATAAGCCTTCAGATCCAAGCTCCAAATCGAAATGCAAGTATCAGAAACTGATAATCACTCAAATCCCTCTCCTCTCCACCTTGTGGCCGCCCTCTTCCTTCCTTCCCCTACAAGAGAATAGAAAATATTAGCACATTCGATAGCTTCCTTATGAAAATCGCAAGGATATATAGGGTAGCAAATAGATGAACAAAAGACCATACTAGCCCTTGCAAAACCCTCTCAAAACAACCCTTAAACATGTATAGGAACCCTAAGGGTAAGGGTGTAAAATATCAGGGCAAATGGATCACAAATAATGGGTTTCGAAACCAAAACAATAGACCCGTTCGGACGCGCCTGTACAGGTGTCAACACCTGATGTCGACACCGGATTTAACAAGTTCTGCCCCTTAACAAAAAAACCACACCCAGGGTGTAGGTGTCGACACCTAAATCCAGGTGTTCTGTCAGCATGAAAAGCAAGCCCCAGGGAGCTAGGTGTCGACACTAGTTGTCGACACTTGCAGAGGGGAAATGGAAAACTACCTAAGGCAGTCCCATTAACCCCAAAAACATGTAAAATGGATCAAGCCCAATCTAGCTAACATGAAATAAATTCCAACATGAACTCCTACCTTTGATTCCAATTGAATGACACCAATGTGAACCTGCATTTGGAGTTAGCAAAACACTCAAGATAATCTTAAAGAGTTGCAAATGATTGCTCAAATGCACTATCATAGTTTGTTCAACCTGCAAGTTCAAGTATTGAAATGCAATAACCAATGTGAGTGATTCAGGGATTTTCAAACCCATTCCAATACAATCATGGGCCATGCATTAAAAGGATTTAGAAACTACAATGAGCCTTGTTTAACCAAGATCTTCAGCAAGCGTGTTGAGTAGAAAACCACCTCAAAAACCCATGAAAGATATGCATGAACTCACTTTGAAAACCCATAATCTTCAATTCAAGATTTGAAGAAAATTACCATATATTCAATATAAACTCTTAAATTGGATCCATTGCATTGTGGGCAGTATGAACCTGCACATTCTAAAAATTCAGAGGCATGTCAATATTAAACCAATGCATTTGAAGAGCTTCCTTCAATGCAATTCCTTTTACAAGATAACCTCCTTCAACCTGCATCTAAGTATCTTGAAATGCAATCATGTATAAAAGTGGTTAGTTCACTTTCAATCTATTTTCATCATAAGCTCACATACCAGAATTTGTTGCATGTATGGAAAAACTAATTCCAAAACAATTAATCAAAACTTTGTTTATTTATGATATATCCACACATGACTTTCATGAGTTGTCCAAGATAATCAAGTTCAGTCCAAAAGTTCAGAATCAATGCACAGCTGTCTGAACCCATATAGATATCATATATGTAATTAACATGCAGTCCAAGACTAATAGACACAGTCCAGTGCAAGCAATCCAAGTTCAGTCCAGAATTGTTAAGATCAATTCATTGATATTCTATGCATATAAAGCCCAAGGTCGGTGCACATTGTGAAAGACCCAAAGAACAGGTCGGTGAACAAGTAGACATGGTCGGTGCATATATTGAAAGGTCAGTGCACTTCCATGAAACTCGGTGCAAGTTCGTAAAACACTAAAGGACCAGGTCGGTGTAAATGATGTAAATCCTATAGACAAGGTCGGTGTAGGTATAAACAAGGTCGGTGCACATCTATAGAACACTGAGATAAGGTCGGTGCACTTTTATGAAACTCGGTGCACATTCATGAAACAACAAAGATAAGGTCGGTGCAAGTGCCAAATGCGGTCGGTGCATATAATGCTCAAGTCTGAGCATATGAAATATAGATCAGTGCCATGAGGAATAGGTCGACTCCCTGAAGGGGTGAGGTCGACTCTTCAGACCGCACAAGTCCAAACATCCAATCCTACAAAACAAGATATCAACAGTAAGCTCCAAAATGATCAATGAGCATTTTCCATAGTATTTACACACAGTATTTTCACTTCTATTCATACGCAAAACACACAATATATTATAATCATCAAAACCATTATCAAAGATAAGGAGGGGAGCGCACCGAACCCAACAATCTCCCCCTTTTTGATGATGACAAAATATTGTGGCCACCAAAACTCACTCTCCCCCTTTGACATTCTCAAAAGGTGGGGGACAAGGGGAACAAGTATGAAATAGAATTAACAACCAATGGCGCACGAACCCAGTAATTAACCTACTTTGAAAAGAAGATGTGGGAACCATGAACACCAAGGAAGGTGACAGAATTATGTGTAATATGTAAAATGATTGAAATATGCCCAAATGTTCCCCAATTGAAATATCCAAACTATATGCATAATGTAAGACTAAGCTATGCACAAAATGTATTATGCTGAAGAGCACATTATTCCCCCCAATTGTCATGAACAAAAATCGACTGACAATGGGATTATTTAATCTGATATGTACATGTCTGATCTAAAGATGCATCAATTTGAAATTATGTATGGTATGAACAAAAAGGATCAAGAAATCAAGCACTCAAGCACGGATAGATAGATATAAAAGCAAACAAGTCCCTTAGGGACAGGTTTAAGAATAATGCTATTGATTATGGGACATGATGTGCATAAGCAATACTAAGAAGGTCATGCTTACAAAAAGATGGTACTGCATAAACCATGAAAGATGACAGATTCATAAAATACATTCACACAATCAAACCCAAGGTGTATATGTGAGAATTGAGCAATGAATTCTAAAGCAATATGGATCATCAGATTTTTCAACTGACACTAAAAAGGAGCTTTTCACCGATACACTTCCATACACAATGCTCGAGTATCGGTAGCTACGTATAACCCCAAAATTTTGATTAAACACAAAAAGGTGACTAACCTTTTGACGCGAGTCATACCTTTTGTCTCAGGGGCATTTCCGGTTACTCAGTTTCGTCACTTATCTTAACTGTAGATTTTGTCACTTTTCGGCGCGAGTTGTATCCTTTGTCTCAGGGACACTTCCCGACTACTCGGTGGTGAATCACACTTATACTTGATGTGGATTTGTTTCTCCTTTTGACACGAGTTTTCTCCTTTGTTTCAGGGGGGATCCCCGGTTACTCGGATTCACGTTCCACTTATACAACTTTTTGGTGGGGCAAACAGCTTTTTCCTGACGAGATATGTGATTTTCATGTAGAGATTCAAGAGTCCTCTAAAGTGTTGAGAGGAATAACTGAATTCCTTATTAGATTGAACCATTTATCTCAAAAAGGTGCAAAGTGTGTGGGTGATTGTATTGAATGTAAGGCATGAATTAGTCTTATCACAGTTATGTCTCCCCTTAAGTGAATGCACAGTTATGAGCAAAAACTCCCCCTTAATATGTGCCATGAAACAACCATGTCTAAATCAAAGCAATTTTATCTAGCAAGGGAAAAAGTCATAAGATGTTTTCAAGAAAAGGGTGATATAATATATATACACTCAAACATCCATCAAGGTAAAGTCTTCAAACAAGGTGACTACCGGTATGTGGCTGAGAACGTAAGTCCGAAGACTACCATCAAGCATGGGGAAGGCTTCCTGTTGGATAAAATCCAACATTCCACGATCGCCATTTGATATGCCAGATAATCATGGCATTCAAGCACACAAGTATGTCAAGTATGTGTAAATATATGCATGTAAATAAGAAGATGATCGAAAATTATTCCTATTTACAAGTATGCAAGGATTTGTGCATGTGTTTTCTATGTATGCAAGTATACGCATGTAAATGGACAGATGATCGAAGATTATCCCTATTTACAAACATGCAAGGATGTGTATGATATGTGCCAGAGGTTAAGTATTTAAACTGTGTAAGCAAAACTGTATTGTTATTCACAAAAAGTGAACGAAGATGTGAGAGACTTTATGTAAAAAGTAAAGCATTCAAAAACAAGATTTATTCATAAAACATGAAACAGCTTCAAACTCAAATTTTTACCTTTGTAGTTCTTTCAAAATGAACTTAAGCAAAAAGAATTTCAGAAGCAAACCATTTTTGTTTCTCGCCTTGAGAGTTCATATTTATCAACATTCCTTTGGCCTCAAGGCGCCCTCTGCAAAATAGATTTCTCATTTCAAAGTTTTGGGTACCCAAGCCATCTTAAGTCCCAAGGAGTTAGTTAGATTCCGAACAAAAGATTTTATGTTCTTCCTCTCATACCATTCATCATCGACCCTCATTAAATCGCAAGTATACATGGAATGGCCGATCATACCACAATTAAAACATGAAACTTTCTTTTTCTGAACAACATGATCTTTAACATGGATTTTTCTATCATGGATTTTTCTAGCATGCATTTTGAAACCATTTAAGTCATCATTTCTCATTATAAAACAATCACTCAAGACATGACCATATTTTCCACAAATTCACAGGCATTTGACAGTTCCTTAAAAGAAGTTTCCTCACAGTCAGAGTTTACCTCAGAGGTATCGTTGCTTGATGTGTCTAGTTTGTCAACCATGAAGCACATAGTGTCTTCTTTTTCCTTTTGAGTTTTCAACAATCCATCCATGATCTCCTTTGCCGTTGTGCATGAAGAAACAAATGAAAATGTGTTAGTATTTATAGCAGCCTTTAATAACCTAAGAATTGAAACATTTTCATGATTTTTCAACTTATCCTCTTCAGACCATGTGGCCTCGTCCAGAGGCAATTTGTTAGAGCCATAATATATCAATTTCCAGAGTTTAGTATTGACGGAGTTAATCAGCCCACACATTTTTCCTAACCATGAATCAAAATCATCGCCATTAAAAATAGGTAAGCAACTCATCGAAATATGATGAACAGAAAAATTCATGATTGTAGACTCACTCGGATCTCTCTGAAGATCGTTAGATCTTGTTACAGCAGAGCCTTGCTTTGATACCAATTGAATGACACCAATGTGAACCTGCATTTGGAGTTAGCAAAACACTCAAGATAATCTTAAAGAGTTGCAAATGATTGCTTAAATGCACTATCATAGTTTGTTCAACCTGCAAGTTCAAGTATTGAAATGCAATAACCCATGTGAGTGATTCAGGGATTTTCAAACCCATTCCAATACAATCATGGGCCATGCATTAAAAGGATTTAGAAACTACAATGAGCCTTGTTTAACCAAGATCTTCAGCAAGCGTGTTGAGCAGAAAATCACCTTAAAAACCCATGAAAGATATGCATGAACTCACTTTGAAAACCCATAATCTTCAATTCAAGATTTCAAGAAAATTACCATAGATTCAATATAAACTCTTCAATTGGATCCATCGCATTGTGGGCAGTATGAACCTGCACATTCTAAAAATTCAGAGGTATGTCAATATTAAACCAATGCATTTGAAGAGCTTCCTTTAAAGCAATTCCTCCATAAGATAACCTCCTTCAACCTGCATCTAAGTATCTTGAAATGCAATCATGTATAAAAGTGGTTAGCTCACTTTCAATCCATTTTCATCATAAGCTCACATACTAGAATTTGTTGCATGTATGGAAAAACTAATTCCAAAACAAATTAATCAAAACTTTGTTCATTTATGATATATCCACACATGACTTTCATGAGTGGTCCAAGACAATCAAGTTCAGCCCAAAAGTTCAGAATCAATGCACAGCGGTCTGAACCCATATAGATATCATATATGTAATTAACATGCAGTCCAAGACTAATAGACACAATCCAATGCAAGCAATCCAAGTTCAGTCCAGAATTGTTAAGATCAATTCATTGATATTCTATGCATATAAAGCCCAAGGTCGGTGCACATTGTGAAAGACCTAAAGAACAGGTCGGTGCACAAGTAGACATGGTCGGTGCATATATTGAAAGGTCAGTGCACTTCCATGAAACTCGGTGCAAGTTCGTATAACACTAAAGGACCAAGTCGGTGCAAATGATGTAAAACCTATAGACAAGGTCGGTGCAGGTATAAAGAAGGTCGGTGCACATCTATAGAACACTAAGATAAGGTCGGTGCACTTTTATGAAACTCGGTGCACATTCATGAAACAACAAAGATAAGGTCGGTGCAAGTGCCAAATGCGGTCGGTGCATATAATGTTCAAGTCTGAGCATACGAAATACAGATCAGTGCCATGAGGAATAGGTCGACTCCCTGAAGGGGTGAGGTCGACTCTTCAGACCGCACAAGTCCAAACATCCAATCCTACAAAACAAGATATCAACAGTAAGCTCCAAAATGATCAATGAGCAATTTCCACAGTATTTACACACAGTATTTTCACTTCTATTCATACGCAAAACACACAATATATTGTAATCATCAAAACCATTATCAAAGACAAGGAGGGGAGCCCACCGAACCCAATAACTCCCATGGGCACAAGTACTTTCGGGCGCTCCTCCCAGGACCAAACCGGGCCCCATAATTACCAGGCATTGAGTCATGTAATATTTAGACATCCACTATAATTTATAGCCAGTGGAATTCCAAGGAAATAAGCTATTGTAGGAACATTAAGGTAGATTAATGGAATTAGGATTTCAACGACGGAAGTTTATGTAGAGATAACTCACGGGAAAATCAAGACATATATAGAAATCTGGGAAAATGGCGTCCAATCAAGTCGCCGCCAATTCAGAATGTGCGTCCACTGCTGTGGTCGCCAATTCTGGGAACAGTGCAAGCATGAAGAATTTGCGTCCATGTAAACGGTCGCTTATTCAATTGGCATCCACTAGCCTGGTCGCAAATTCTAGACAGGGACTAACTTCTCAAAAGAGGCCAGAACAAAACTCTATGAGGGCTAGTTGTCATGTTTCTTCAGAGTGACGTGACAATATGGCTTCCAGGGTTTTTATGGTACAACCAACTCGGCTACCTTGAAGGAAGGAATATCCTGCGGAGGGTCCAATCATCACCAAGGGTTGAGTGTGTAAATGATAGAACATAAAATAGGGACTCCAGCAACGGATGTGAGATGAGAGTGCCAAAAATACCCACGATATTGGTCAAAAATCGATAAAACACTTGAAACGGGAAATTGGCGTCTCTACTGGTGGGCGCCCATTCAAAAATAGGCATCTCAATGAAGAGGCGTCAATTAATAATTTTATTGGATTTTAGATAATTTTCCAGAAATAGGCGTCCTAACAGGAATGCGGCAATAATTTATGTGTGTCAATCAATTCAGACGCTCATTCTTTATTTCCACCTTTTTATTAAATAAAACAATAATGGGCACCTGTTCAAGTAGGCGCTAATTCCTTTCAAGTTACGAGTTAATGAACACCAGGCAGGTGCGTTTCCAGATACAAGTTACTGTTTATTTTCTCGAGCTACTGTTCATTTAGGGGATGAACATTGTCCTTTTGATGTTTATGGGGGTTTTAAGGAAACTGATCATATAGACATGTAGAGAAAAATAAGGGGAAACTAAATATATGCAGAACATGAAATTTAGATGTATGGTTACATAGTTATTAAATTTTAAACATGCTGTATTTATTAATTTTCCAAATAAATTGGCATCCGGTATACTAGTAGTTAATTAATGGGCGTCTCTGTGATGAGTCGCAAGTTCAGGAATCTGCGCCCAGGGTGTTGGTCGCAAATTCTTTTATGTGCAGAAACGAAAAACTATGTATAGGAGATTAAATAGGAGATGCAAGAGAGTTACAACATGATCATGGGAATCGTATTTTCATGGTATTCAGGAGTTTGATCTAGACTTAGAGAAAACCTACCTCGTTTGGTTGATCGGACAACGGACAGAAAGAAAGAAAATAAGAAACACAGCAGCAGCACTGCAGGAAGAGGAACGCAACCTCTTCATGTTTGATGAAATAAGAGCAACTACAGCAGCAGTAACTCGGCAGCAATCGCAGCAAAGACGGAAGAAAAAAAAGCAATGCTTCTTCACGGTAGTAGTAATAGCAACAATTGTAGGTACTACAGCAACGATCGTAGGAAAAGAAGAAGGAAGAAGCAACATGCTTCTTCTTTACCTTGCAACCGAGGGAAGTAGAAGAAGACGCAGCAGGTAGGAGGAAGAAGCAGAGGCTTTCTTCTTCACGTACACGAACGGTAGGAAAGCAACGAGGGCGACGTAGACGCAGAACAAGCAGCAGTAGTAGCCTTTGCTCTTTTGAGAGGGGGTTTTATTTATAGGGTTTTAGTTTTGACGTATTCATGCCATCCTAATAGGTTTGGAATTCCATGTAAAGAATCCTAATGGATTTTAACTTTCCCATGCATATCTTTCCACTGCCAAAACTACAGCCACCATCCTGATTTAGGTTTAAAAACCCTAAAGTCTCATGCATGTTCGAACATGGGTTTTGGGCTTTTGAAAACAACCCCCAATTTATACATACATGTGTATAAGCTTATTCACGTAACCCCTTTTTGGCCCATTTGGCTCTTGGGTTGAATCTATACAGGAGGCCCATATATATATATCGGTTGGGCTTTTTCATGCTAAGCTCATTTATAGGTGTTGGGCTTTATTTAATTTATTATGTTTGATTTGGGCCCTTGTCTTATTTAATTGGAGGATCTATTATGTGTTTAATTCATTTAGGAAATTTTATTCGTTATAATTATATCTTGGGTGCTACACCTATTCCAGCACTCTCACCATGTTTGCCATCTCCTATGCCATCTCTACGAACCTCACCAACCCAAGCCTCTGCTCGGGCTAGTGCGTCCACTTCCCTTGCCGCCACTTCATCTACCTCTTCTACTTCTATTACTACCACTTCTACTCCCGTTACCTCTACCACCACTTTCACTCCTAATGCCGTGCGACGTGTCGTGTCGATACGTCGGCGGTGGAAGTCGCGGCCTCCTTCCTCTCCATCACCGTCACCTTCTTCTCCATCACCTTTGCCTGAGCCCGAGCAAGCTATGCCTTCACCTTCGCCTTCACCTCTGCCCTCACCCACACCTGAGCCTGCCATTCCCATTCCGCCTTCGCCACAATTGTTGGAACCTTCAAGCCTTTCACAACCCTCACCCACACCTTCACCTTCACTCGTGCATGTCATTGCCACTATCACTCCACCACCTATCACGCCTACCAAGCCTTCTCCACCCATTTCTTCACCTACTTCCACCCCATGGAGCGGGTGTGTGCTGCCTACGGTACCCCTTGGGTCTGGTCCCCAAGGAGACAACGAGCCGAGCCAAGGCACTGTAATGCCGACCGGGTGTTTCAAGCTTCAAGACTTTATCTATCGGATGCCGATCTGTGTCCTGATCTCCGCCTCTTTTGAGGATGATGCGCCTCTACCTCCGAAGATGGTTGCTAGGAAGAGTTCCCTTGCCCTGGTGCCAGTTCCTTCAAAAGCGAGGCCAGTGACAATCCCGTTGCTCGCCGGGGAGGTCACTATTAATGCGGTTATTTCTTCTCGCTCTATTGCTATTCAGATTGTTGGCCGAGAAGGGTTCTCTACTTGTGTCATGCTAACGCGTACGGCTGCCAAGAGTTTGTTGGATTCTATGTTCAAGGGGCAGTTTGCCGTATCTTCAGTACTTACTATGGACATTCTGCAATGTTTATACAATCTCTCTTGGTTTATCACTGAGTCGGACACGTCAACGTCGTGTATTGCTCTCCCTCAGTTTCATCCTTCCCTTCTAACAAGGGAGCTATGCTTTACAGTTGATTGCTGAGTGGAGTTGCCGAATCTCAGGCTTCTTGTGCTGAGTGATAAGACTCCATGGTTTCACAATGCTTATCTATCCAAGGAGTTGGTTGTTCAAGAATGTCCACCTATTTGTTAGCACCGGGTGTCTAGGGGCAACCGCCCCGACGAAGCTACATGTTCATAACCAGGCTAAGCTGTAGCGACCCGGATTCCGGATACCCGGTGCACCCGGTATAAATACCGAATACACGTGATACCACATGGGACCCGCGAGGCCTCCCAAGCGCGGGAAAGCGCCGAAGGGAAAAAGGAGTGTGTGGAATACATTGAAGCCAGCAGATATAACAGTAAGCAATTAAATTTCATTACAATGGATTGCTAAAGTAGCAGAAATAAAATTACCTTTTCATTAATATTCAAGTTTCAGTTATACACCAGAGTCTAGCCCAAGGAAAGACAACAAGTCTAGCACAGTACAGTACGACAGAAAGAAACGTACACAGAAGTCGGAAGAAGCCCGACCGCAGGTACAGCTGGCAGCTACAACAGCAAGCGAGCACTCCGCCAGGAACAGCAGAGGCAGACGGCGAAACCCACCTGAAAAGCAGCAGGGGTGAGTCTCAACAGAAACTCAGTAGGGGTCACGCGGATCCCCACTGGAAAACCGCACAAAGCGAAGGCAACGGAAGCAGCAACAAACGTAGCAAGGACAGCAACGTAGCAAAGCAGGAAAGCTACACTACAAAGCTGTAAAGGAACAGACGGGAAGTAGGAGTAGGGAACACGCAGGAGAGGGTGAGAACCCGCACCAAACAAGCGGCTACCGAACTAACCTCGGTATCCCAAACTACTCCAAACAAAGGCAACAGATGGATGACCCTAAACTCACACAGAAGGGTACACCAGTCTGTCAACCAGCCCCAAACAAAGGCGAAGGCGAACGCCGACACCGGGAAACAGACAAAACACGACAGGGAACGTCGTGCACAAAGCCCCGCGCACGATCGGAACATCGCGCGGACGACAAACCACTGACCCCGAGTGCAGCCACGAACGGGCAACTCGCAAGGGTCACAGCGTACAGGAAAACGCCGAAAGCTACGCGTCACGTGACGGAAGCACCCCCTTAAAAGCCAGCTGCGTCCACTGACGTCTGACGCCGCACCTCAAGTGTCTCACCTACAGTACTGCTGTAACAACAGCAGAGATGTAGACACCAGCTGAACCAAACAGTAACAGCAAAACAAGTAACTAGTCAGGGTCACGCCCGTCGACGTAAGTCCTAACCCCTGACCACGTGTGCACACACTGGCTATAGCCTAAGCCAGGTCCTCTAGCTAGTATTCTCCCTCGGCAGGACGCTACCGTTGGCTAGGAGCCCGCGGAACTAACTAAAAACCGCTCACTGGGAAAAACCCTCCGCCATCCGCTAGCAGGTCGGCACCTCTCGGCCTCAGGTCACACAAGTGGAGGCTTCACACGACACAGAAGCTCAAAACACAAGCGCCGAAGTACTAACGGGCAACCACGCCCCTCAACACGCACTTCGAGGCACCAAGTGACAGTATCACCACTGCCGACAACTCAGAACAAGCACTAGACCTCCTACGTAACGATCCTGAGCCAAACGACTCAAAGGTAAGATCGTCACAACAGCGGAACAAGCCGCCAATCGGTCTAATCCTAAGCCAAAGAAACCACGCTCCGTAGAAAACGACACACGGAGACCTGAGGGAGACATCAAGAACCCTCAGCACACCTGGACACGCAAACCGAGGTAGAACAATACCTCGAAGCATCCAGAAGCAGTGTCTTAGGCAGGACAGAACCGCTAAGACACGCGCAAACAAGGTCACATGTCAACCACTGGGTCAGACCAGGTTGACCGAAACCCAAACAAGCACATGCAAAGGTAGGATAAGGAACCCTACCACAAGCAAGAAGACTCCTGGCTACCTTACAACGTAGTCTTAACCCTCATAGGACGTCAAGAGACATCCACGGGACAACGGGCAGACCACAAGGCCAAGCCAAGACACACAGAATCATCGGGCGGAAAACCAAGGCACAAGGAAAGTAACGCACCAGCTCTAGACCGCTACAAGCAAGCGACGGTCTAGGTTAGGGCCGTTATTTCCCAAACGACGGACGGACACCAGGCCGTCACTCACACCACCCTGATAACCTACAAACCACGCAAAAGCCAAGTAACGCACGGGACTAGGGGCGTTACAAGCAAACGACGCACAGGGCACCCACCGTCACATTCAACGGTGCAGCAAACCCAAACCAAAGCGAAGTAACGCGCTAAGCCAGGCGCGTCACTCACGAAACAGCGCGGCAGGGGAGGGCCGTCAGAACCAAACGACGCACAGGGGACCCATCCGTTACTCACAGACGGCATGGCCACCCTCAACCCAACACCACAGCAAACAACGGTCGGAGGCATGCGCGTTACTCACAAACGACGCACGGGGTCCCCACCGTCACACCCAACGGTGCAGTCAACCCAACCTCGACCAAAAGAGAATGTAACGGCCAGGGGCGGGCACGTCACACTCAAACAACGCATAGGGGCACGACCGCTAGAGGCACCGCCTCAACGAGTCAACGTCAGTCAACTGGCAAGTAACGGCCTGGGCAAGGCGCGCCACTTCCATCTAACGCACTGGGTCAAGCGCGTTAGACTAACCGACTCAACCCCAACATAAAACGACGAAGGCGAAGTAACGCACTAACCTAGGCGCGTTACAAGAAAGCGACGCGCCACTCTAGGGCCGTCACTCACCTAGAAGCCAAAGCGCTAAAACGATGCAGACCAAACGACGGTCAGTCGTAGGGCCGCTAAAGACAAGTAACGGTCGCTGGCATGACCGCTACTTCGGTTACGGCGGGAAAACATAGGAATGGCCGGATCGGCCCGTTCCACGCCCCATTCACGCCGAAACGCAGGGGAAACACACCGCAACACCGAATAACAACATTCAAGGGCCAAAATGCCCACATGCAACACCAAAAACGCTCGATCCGGGCGATTTAGACAAATCCACCCTAAGTGGGTCACCGAGGTTCCCGGGCTTCTACCGGCCTCGAATGAACACCGAATCGCACGAAATCAACGTGGATGAGATTCTAACATCCCTGCGGTCATTTAGAAACTAACTGAACCGCAAACGGTCACCGTTTACCGGCCGACCCTAAAAACCACGAAAATCACGGTTTAGGCAAAACAAGCCCAAACACACTCGTTTCCTAGCCGAACGCCGTGCAATGGCAGGGAAAACGAAGGTGAAGAAGCAAGGATCCGTCACCCTACCTCCACCGAAGAAACCGTGCCCCGAAGGGACTAAACCACGCCGAAAACCACTCGCGAACCAATTTCACCGGCTTTGAATCCACCGTTCGGGATCGCGCCAGAATCGATCCGATCCTCGCCTCATCGCGCACCAATCCAGCTCCACGTCCTCGCCAACTCACCCACGGTCGCTCCGTCTGCAGCCGGGGCCAAAGAGGGGGAGAAACGAGAGAGAACGGGAGAGAGAAACGGTCGCGGCCGAATGAGGGAAGAAAGAGAAAAAGAAAAGAAAAAGGAAAAGAAATTAGGAAATTTTCCTAATTTCCAAAAATTCCGAAAATGCGCCGAAAATACACAAATTCAGAAAAATACACAAAAATAGTTGAAACGACCGGCTCGAAGAGTACATCGACGCTGTAGCATCCACGAGCTCGAGAATTGACAAACAAACTCACCGTAGGGTTCCGTAACTAGTACGTGAGAAAAACCCACACGGCTCGTCAAACTCAACTCGGAAGCCACAAAAGCGAACCGAAACTCAACGAAACCAATCCGAAACAGATCCGAAAGATCCATTAAAGATCCTACGAGATCCAGGGCATTACATAAGCTATCTGCCAGATGGGCCCATTATTTGAAAAGATATTGCAGATTGAGAAGCCAGAATGTCCGAAACCAAGCCAGGTGGGTCCATTTTCAAGAAATTTCTGCTAAAATGATGCGGCGGTGCAAGTTTAAGGGTCACCGATTGTGCAATCAGGGGATCACTTCTCCTTCTTTTCCCTTTCATTCATCATTTCTTATGCTCAGCTCCCACCCTTGGGTGGTGTATCGTCCTTTTCACGATCCTATTTCTATAATTTTATCCTCCCTTCCGGGGTTCATGAACCCCCACTCCTCTCCTTTTTATCCGTACCCTCCGAATTTTTCTTATTTTCGTAATTCTAGTCCTCAGCCTAGGCCCTCCTATCATCTTGATTTCGGGGTATCTTCCAGTTCTTCCTCTTCTCATCTGGAGCCTCCGGATCTCCTCTATTATTCCCACCTTCAATTTTTATCTGATTATGCTCCTCCGTAATTTTTGGATTCTGCTGATTATTCTCCGACTCCGATGGATGATCACTCCCCTTTTTCCTTATCCCTGCAACAATCTTCTCATTGCCTTTCTATTCTTTCTTTCTCACCCTTTCGGGGTTCTTCCCCTTTTTCATGTTGTTTTCAAGGCTTTAGTCCGCCTTGATCTCAGTTGATCCTGTTGGAATGGATGAACAATAAGATCTAGAGGGGGGTTTAATAGATCTACACCAAAATTCATAGAATTAAGCCGTTCAAATGCGGAATTAAAAGACTTAGCCAACCACTACCAAATCAGACCACTGAGATGACTGGACAAGAGATCTAGTACGATGTAAGAGCAGAAATGATCAACAGAGAACTATGAATGATGACATAATTAATTTGCAGATAGATGAGATGCAAACGGGTTGTGCAAGAGGTACGAGGCGGAGGTGTGACTCAGTGAGTCTACTCACCCAAGAAAGCTACCTTTCAGATAGGCCTAACATATCCTTCTAGTAACTTCTTTTTATATACCTCTTCACACAGTCAGTAGTCACAAGCAATAGAAATTAGATCTAACAGAATGTAAGAGATGATCGGCGAAGTAGATGGAAGATGTTGGCACACAGACAATCACAAACGAAACACCAGAAGATTTTTAGGTGGTTCGATCTCTAGCAAGAGATCTACATCCACCCCTTACTCTATCGAGTAAGGATTATTGCTGACCCACAACTTGAATCCGCTGATCCACAACTTCGGGGATCAAATCCCTACAAACCGCTGAGCATCACACCTTACTAGGCTGATGATTCACAGCTTCAACCACTGAGCTTCACAGCTTGCTGTCCGAGGATTCAACCTTGCCTGCTGAGCTTCACAGCTTGCTCTGCTGATACACAGCTTATAAGAGACTTGAAAAGAAAATTTAAAATAAAACAACGAAAGATGATAACACAATGTAGCTCCACAGGAGCAATCTAACTCTGGATTTGATCCAGAAGTCAGAAGATGAATATCTGCTTCAATCTTACTCTTCTTACGGTACTCGGTTTTCCTCTCAGAAACACTCTTCCTTGAATTCTTCCTAGACTCTTCCTCCTCGACTGCTCTCCTTGCCTCAGCTTCTCTAGCTCTCAGACATTGCTTCTGATCTTCTCTATCCTCGCTCTTTTCGCTCTGGAATTTCTAGCTACATTGCTCCCTACTTCTTCGTTGTCTTTTTCTTCTATATCTTTTCACTCACTCAATTGAGCGATCAGGCCTCTATTTATAGGCTCATGAGAGATTGGGCGCTTGGAAAACATGTTCCCGCCCAAGGAGTTTTTAAAGAATGCGTTGCTGGATGTCTACGTGCCTGACGTTGAAGGTTCGCTGTCCACGAGGCTGAATTTCCAGTTTAGACTTGCCTTGGATCATGTGCCTATGGATAAAGACCTCGAGCCACATAACCATACTGAGTGTAAGGCATGTTGCCTTTCATATGTTCGATCCTAGGTCTTTCAGTGACTTAAGTTCCTGCTAATTTGAACATAAGGCATAAAGCATTTTTTCAGACACTTTGTAAGCATGAGTGGATAACTAATATGCATTGACCTATTGAGATAAGAGTCACAATACATATATAAATTTCAGACAAGAGTGAAAGATGCACAGACTTGACTAAGCATTATGCACATATGATGCATTGACATGATATGAAACCTTGACACACTAGCATCGACCTTCTACTGGTATGCTCAGACCTTAAAGGTGCATGTGCTCTGACTTGTGTGCATATGCTTAGACTTGTATGAAACATGTGCTCCGACCATGCCTAGTATGCTCTAACCTGATGCCTTCATGTGCACTGACCTTATGCCTATCTCTATCACATGTGCACCGACCTTACATGCTATCGCTAACACATGTGCACCGACTTGACCTTGCTAAATGTAAATGTGCACAGACCTTATGCATATCTGTAATACATGTGCACCGACCTTACATGCTATAGCTAACACATGTGCACCGACCTGACCTTGCTAAATGCAAATGTGCACAGACCTTATGCTTCACATGTGCACAGCCCTTCAACAACATGCATCGACCTTACTTTGTGCTAGCGAAAGGTGCACCGACCTTTAGTACATGACTAATGAACATGCACCGACCTAATACACTTACATGCAGACATGCACTGACCTTCATATGCGACATGTATGAACATTCACCGACCTGCATATACAACACTATGAGCATGCACCGACCTTCATATGCAACATTATGACCATGCACCGACCTACATATGCAATACTATAAACATGCACCGACCTATGTGAAGATGCATAGACCTTCATGCATTTTTGTATATGAGGTGCACCGACCTGAATAAAGTAAACTAAGTCCAATGCACATCGAAATTATAGATGACTAACGCAAACATGCATCAACCTCATAGATGACCAATGCAAATGTGCATCGACCTCATAGATGAGTAATGCAAGTGTGCATCGACCTTACATTCGACCAATGCAGATGTGCATTGACGTTCTAAATGAACAAGGCATATGTGCATCGACCTTATATATGTATAAAAACACACCTTGATGCATGATACTACAAAATGATGACAGTGATGCCATAATGAAATTAAATGATCAAAACATGAGGCAAAATTCATTGTTACCAACATCAAAACAAATTCAATCCAAAGGATTAAAAGGTTAAAGAAGACACAACATTCTCCCCCACAAACTCCCCTCAACATTCTCCCCCTTTTTGATGATGGCAACACTATGCTGTAAAAATTTGATGGTGACAAGATTCAGAGGAAACAATGCACAGATGCAATAGATGCAATCCTCAATCTATATTACTCTGAGAACTCTCCCCCTTGCCTAACTCTCCTCATGCAGACAACCACATCTGAATCAAATGCAAAGATCATCAAAATAAAATTGGCCTCCCCCTTTGCCATTAGCAAAAAGAATGAGCAGGAGGTTGAAAGAGGTGACAGTATAGAAAAAATTTGATTGACAAACTAAGTGATCATTCATTAACAAAGCATACTTAGCTCAAAGTCTTCTAGTATAGGATCTCATATAATGCAGCCTTGAAAATATGATGGGTTAAAAATGATAAACGTTAGAGAATAAGTACTGCATTCTTTGAAAAAAAAATTGCTGTAAAAACTCTTTTAATAGCAATAAACCAGACTGTCATATAACATATCAAATTTTGCCTTACTTCATCTTATACATCTAAACTTCAAAGAGTTTCTTAGGAGTGACCAGAGCATGTATTGAGATTAAATAGATGTCACAGTTCTGATATTATCTATAGGGTACAGCAAGATTTTCTTGTTCATTTGCTCACTAAATTCAGAACAGTCAAGTATAATCCATACCTTTTTATATAAGGGTATACGTTTATCAGATGCCAATACCCCTAGTTACTCAGTAGGATTTACTATTCTATTTCAGGTATAGTTGACACCTTTTTACATAAGGGTACACATTTATCAGATGCCAGTACCCCTAGTTACTCAGTGAAACTATCCTTTTAATTTTTTTTAAACAGAGTTAGCCAAGAAACTTCATGACATAGGTTCACATAATCTTTGATAGAGAACCCAATTTCTCAGCGCATTTGGCCATTGCTCTACCTCCAGCATATTTGATTATTCATTTTGACATAGCTGCCCATTTGATTTTCAGATAGAGTTGTTTAAAAACAATACACCCTACTGGATTTCTCAACCAAGATATCTTAAGGTTAGATACTTTCAGATTCTGAAAGACTCCATTAGACATGATATGATCAAAATGGTTGAGAGCTATTAAAGAGTAATCAACATTTCTTTTCATCAAGTTTGGTCTCTAATCTCTAAAGTTTATTAGATTTAAACCATCAGCTCATTCATGGAACATCACTGCTTCTTATAAGAGAAGTCTTTCGATTTTAGTAGCTTAGATTAATGAACTGACTGTAAGTTTGGCATTTATTCAAATTCAAAAGGGTTGCATGAATTTTTAGGAAGGCAATGTCAAGAAATAGATGAGAATTCAGGTTGAGAAATTAGAGACTGTCAGAATTGACAGAATGAATATGAACACCAAGGATGACATGATAAAGCACAAACTCCCCCTGTCTTTATGCATGAGTTTTCAGACATGTATGAATGAGAGAAAAAATGAGTTGTATCATGAAAACTTTAGACATATGCACTGTTGACCCATGGTACTAGGCGGAGTACTAAAGTCCAAGGGACCATCATCACGCATGATGAGGGTTTCCAGACAGACATAATCTGTCCTTCTCCCAACGTACCATTTGATATACCTATGGGTCAGACTATGAACTGCAACACATAGATATGTAGTAACTGACAAGACATATGCAACATTTATTATCATTCAAAAAATACAGAATACAAAGTGTTGATACAAATCTGAACAAGCATTCATGCTGAGAATTTACAAATACCAAGTTCTCTCCTTAAAATTTGAATCTTTCATTGCCAAGAGGCTTGGTAAAAATGTCAGCAATTTATTTTTTGGATTCCATAAATTCTAATTCAATCTCCTTTTTGTTTACTTCATCTCTTAGAAAATGGTGCTTAATCTCAATGTACTTAGTCCGTGAATGGTGAACTGGATTTTTAGTAAGAGAAATAGCACTGGTGTTATCACAAAGAATTATAATACAACCAAGGTTAATGTGATAGTCAATAAGCTGGTGCTTAATCCAGAGGACTTGGGCTGCACAGTTTCTTGCTATCACATACTCTGCCTCAGCAGTGGATAAGGCAACAGTATGATATTTCTTAGATGCCCAAGATATTAGACAACCACTTAGATATTGACAATATCCACTAGTGCTTTTCCTATCTATCCTACACCCTGCATAATCTGCATCAGTGTAAGCTATAAGGTCTAACTCACACCTAGCAGGATACCATAAACCTAAGTCCAGGGTGCCAGATAGATACCTAAAGATCTTTTTCACAGCTATCATATGTGATTCCTTAGGACTAGCTTGAAGACGTGCACACAAACACATTGAAAATTGAATATCAGGGCGAGATGCAGTAAGATATAACAAGGATCCGATCATACCTCTGTAGAGTTTGGTGTCTACCAATTTACCTTCAGGGTCAGCATCAAGGCTAGTTGATGTGCCCATCAGTGTAGTGATAGCTTTGAGGTTCTCGAGCTTGAATTTCTTCAATAGATCCTTGATATACTTCTCTTGGGTTATGAATGTCCCTTCTTTAGTCTGACAGACCTGCAATCCAAGAAAGAATTTTAATTCTTCCATTGAACTCATTTCAAATTCATTAGTCACTAATTCAGAAAACTCCTCACACATAGATGGCTTGGTTGACCCGAACACTATATCATCTACATAGATCTGAGCAACCAGAATATCTTTATCACATACCTTTGTGAATAATGTCTGGTCAACCTTACCTCTGGAGAATCCGTTATCTGTGAGGAATTTGCTCAATCTATCATACCAAGCTCGGGGAGCTTGCCTCAATCCATAGAGTGTCTTATCAAGCTTATAAACATGGTCAGAAAAGTCAAGACACTGAAAACCAGGGGGTTGTTTTACAAAAATATCATCTTTTATTTCACCATTTAAAAATGTAGATTTAACATCCATCTGCTGGAGAGTTTGTTGTGTCTCCTCTGAGGGTGATGAGTCATCAAAATAAAGGGAAAGTATTGTATCTCATATTATTTTTGATGATTGTCTATTTCCCTTGATGACCAAGTTTTGATGTTGGCAACAGAAAATGTTTTTATGATAAATTTTTAATGATTGGCAACTTAATGTTGTGTTGGTCTGCACATAGGTCGATGCACATCTAGTGAAGTCTACACTAAGGTCGGTGCACTCTGTTAGGATGCAACATAAGGTCGATGCACTTTTGTCTCACTCTCATACTACGGTCGATGCATACTCTATATTGTGCATATTGAGGTCGAGGCACACTATGCTTCATGCACATCAAGGTCGATGCACTTTGTCAGAATTCATCATATAGGTCGGTGCACTTTTCTATCAGCTAGCATCAAGGTCGATGCACATCTTCCATCGTGCACACACAGGTCAGTGCATATTGTGCTTCATGCACATCAAGGTCGATGCACTTTGTCAGAATTCATCATATAGGTTGGTGCACTTTTCTATCAACCAGCATCAAGGTCGATGCACATCTTGCATCGTGCACACACAGGTCGGTGCATATTGTGCTTCATGCACATCAAGGTCGATGCACATCTTGCATCGTGCACACACAGGTCGGTGCATATTGTGCTTCATGCACATTAGGGTCGATGCACCTCATATACTGCACGATGAAGTCAAGTCTATCCACATTGGACCTGATTTTTTTTCAAGCCGGTGCACATCTGGTACCTTGAGCTATAAGGTCGGTGCATCTTTTACAAGGTCAACGTAAGCAACCTAGCGGTTGAAGGTTAGGTCGAGGCTAGTGACCAAGCAATTGAACCTGAGGTCGACGCATGTGTTCACTAGGTCAGTGTAGGTCTTCACTAGATCAATGCTAAGTGTTTACCCTTGCCACACTAAGTCTATGCATGTTAGTGCATCATGATCAAGGTCGATGCACATCATGCATTCTCCACTGAAATAGGTCGAAGCACATTCTTGAAGGTCTACTAGTAGTAGGTTCAAGACTTAGAATTTAATCAGATTAATTGCACGAATGACTCTATCATGGCATCTCATTCAAGGCATATTTGATCATATGTTAATCATGTTTCTTTGTGACACTAATCTGACAAGAAAGTGTTTGATGAAATACTTTGTTTCTTATTGGCAGGAACTTCATCAAACATATGAAGGGCAGAACTCATTAAATCTCAGGCGAGCACGTGAGCTCGAACTAAAGTTGAGGCATGTGATCCCAAGTCACCCAATGATGGGCACATGTCTCCAGAATAGTAGATTGTTGGCACGTGATCCAAGGTAGATGCGTCTAGAGGATTCTGCCATGTAGATCAGCTCACTTATCTGCACCTGACGCATGTCATCTCCAATTAGGCGGGAACGAGCCCTCCACACGCCCAATGCGTTAGCTCGTGGGTCCCCAGGCCTGAAGACATATAAAAAGCCCTTCTACCATCAAAGCAAATAGGATGAGAAGAAGAAGTCCAGAGAATATAGCCAGAATCTGGAAGAACGGAAGAGAAGAAGAGCCAAGAGCGTGAGAGAGATAAAAACTTTGAGAGAAAAAGAGAGAGTGAGCAGAGAAGAAGAAAAGAAGAGGGATCGGAGAGAAAGAGTTAAGAGAGCTGAGTGAATTTTTGGTTTGTTGAAGAAGAGTGTTTGTCTCTGATTTCTAGATCAAATCCAGAGTCAGCCTACTCTATTGTTAGAGCTACATTCCTTGCGTCTGCAAGTTATTTTCCTTCATCGTCTATTTTTCTTCATCGTTTGTTTTCATTTTCCATTTCCATTGTAAGCTGTGAATCAGCAGGATGGCAAGCTGTGGTGCTCAGCGTTTGTGATGGTGTTCCTCGGATAGCAAGCTGTAAGGCTCAGCGGTGTGTAGGGATTTCAGTCTCCAAAGCTATGGATCAGCAGTGCTTAAGCTGTGTGACAACAGGAAGCCTTGCTCGGTTGAGCAAGGGGTGGACGTAGATCTCTAGCTTAAGATCGAACCACCTTAAAATTGCCATTGTCTCTTGATTGATTGAATTCTCCAATATTTCTCTTCGTTTAGGTGAATGCTTAGGCTAGTGAAAAGTTGGTGTGAAACTGTCAATCTAAATTTTTATCTGCTATGCATGCTTAGTTTTTTTTTGTCCATCTGAATTTTGGGAATCTCTTTAGTGGTATATCAAAAGTTCTAGTGAGAAAGATAGGCCACGCCTATCCGAACCACTAACTCTTGCGTGAGGAGATCTGTGATCCCCAAGCTCCGTCTTGTACCATATTGAAGAAGATTGATCATCTTGCTATCATCTTAGTTGATTTCAGATTTTCAGTGTTTCCTATTTTCATTCCTCATAATATTTGTTGATCTGAGTAGTTCATTTTAATTGCTCATTAGTTCTTTTAAAAACTGCTATAGACTTGATTTCTGGGGTTAAATCTATTTACCCCCTCTCTAGATTTGCGTCCATCCGGTCCATTTGCTCCATAGAGTTATTCCTAAACTACATGCAATTGCCAAAAGAATTCTAATGGCTTCTAGCTAGCTATAGGGGCAAAAGATTCTTCAAAGTCAATGCCAAACTCTTGATTGTACCCCTGAGCTATAAGCCTAGCCTTGTTTCTGACTATATTGCCTTGATCATTAGTTTTATTTCGAAAGACCCATTTAGTACCTATAACATTGCCATATGTAGGTTTAGGAACTAAGTGCTAGACCTTGTTCCTATCAAATTGACTAAGTTCATCATGCATGGCATTTATCAATGTTCATCCTGTAGGGCACTTTCTATACTCTTTGGTTCTATTTGTGAAACTAAAGCAAATGAGTTCAATTCATTTTCAATTCTGTAATGTGCTCTAGTTCTAGGGGGTTCATTCAAATTACCAATTATGTTTTCTAAAGGATGATCTCTAAGAAATCTAACATTGGTAACCTGATTACCTGGATGTTCATTTACCTCCCCCTGAGCATCAGATCCTTCTGCTTCAGCCTCTTCTGCAGATTCATCATTTTGTTCTTCTTTGGTTTCCAAGATATCTCCATCAACTTTGTCCCTATATAAGCCAATTTCAATTTTAATTGCAAATTCATCAAAAATAATATGTGAAGATTCCTCAACAACTTGAGAATTAAGATTGTATATCCTATAAGCTCTGGACTGTTAAGAATAACCTAGAAAAACTCTAGGTTCACTTTTAGGTTCAAATTTATCAAGGTCTCGTTTAGAATTAACATGAATAAAGCATTTGCAACTGAAAACCTTGAAATGTGCTAGAGAAGGCTTCTTACCCTTAAGAATCTCATAAGGAGTCATTTGTGTAAAGGGTCTTACTAGGGCTCTATTAATGATGTAACATGCAGTATTAATGGCCTCAGCCCAAAACTTCCTAGGTAAGTTCCCTTCTATCATCATAGTCCGAGCCATCTCTACTAGCGTTCAGTTTCTCCTTTCCACCACTTCATTCTGCTCTGGAGTCCTTAGTGAGGAGAACCTGTGATTGATGCCATTTTCTCTACAGAAATCATCAAATTGTGAGTTTACAAACTCACCACCATGGTCAGACAAAATATTGGAAATAGGTTGTTCACATGTCTGTTTTATTTTGTGAAAGAACTCTTGAAATTCCTCAAATGCATCATTCTTGTGAGATAAGAAAAATACCCAAGTAAATCTAGAAAAGTCATCAACTAACACAAAGCCATATCTTCTTCCAGATAAGCTAGCAAATCTAGTGGGTCCAAATAAATCCATGTGAACCAGCTCATAAGGTTTAGAAGATAGGTTTTCAGTTCTGGACTTAAATGACTTTTTGGTTTGTTTACATGGGCGCATGCCTCACAAATTTTATTATCATGTTTGAAAGAAATTTAAGGAAGACATTTCACCATGCAATGTTTATTCAATTTATGAAGCACACTATAGTTGGCATGACCTAACCTACAATGCCACAGGTAGGCTAAGTCATCCTTATTGACAGTGAGACATAGATTGGTGTGTGCTACATCATCTAAATCTACCATATAGATGTTATTTACTCTCTTGCCAGTAAATTTCACAGATTTAGAATTAGGTTCAAAAATAGTGCATGCAAGAGAATCAAAAATAACTTTATGGCCTTTATCACAAAGCTGACTAATACTGAGCAAATTATAAGCTAGTCCTTCAACTAATAAAACTTCTTCAATAAAACAGGAAGAGCACTTACCAACTTTTCCAAACTCAATGATCCTGCCCTTGGTATTACCTCCAAATATAACATGACCAACATCTTTCTTCACTAACATGCAGCATTTTCCTTTATCCTCGGTCATGTGCCTAGAACAGCCATTATCAAGATACCATTTGTTGTGGTTGGCTGCCAGGCATACCTGCAAACAGAATCAAGGGGAAGATTTTGGAACCCAAGAATGTTTGGGCCCCATGATAACAGTCAATTTATGTAGGCAATATTGAAGATGTTTTGGAATCCACACTTGTTTTGTTGTCTTCAATTGAGTTGTGAATTTATTTGCTTTCTGTTTGTCCTGCCTTACATTGGCATTTTGAGCTTTGGTTGGTAGCTTCTGTGGTTTAGCATTCTTATTATCAGCCTGAAAATTTCTATGCCAGTGATTAACCCAATGAGCATTAGGATGAGAGTGTCCAGTGTGGGTCCTAGGCTGACCAGACATAAAGTGAACAAAGCTATGAGAGTTCTAGTTTCTAAAAGTCCTGAATCTAGGTTGCCCAAAGGTGCTCCAGGATTGAGGTCTATGTTTTTGACTGGGATATGAATACTGCACTAACCTCCTATTGGGACTGCCTCGACCTATCTTACCAGGGTGGTAATAATAGGGGTTGTGAAATGAGGAATAGGTCTGTGCACCATGGTGGTAGCTTCGACCTGAGGTGTCCCAGCTCAGGCATGGATTTCTATAGATCCTATACCCATAAGAAGTCTGCATCGGTGGAGATTGGTAGCTACCTCGACCTTTCTGGGGATACTGGGTTGTTTTGATCTGGGGTTTTCCTTGGACTTGAGCTTTAGTAGGTTGACCCCTAACATGTCTTCTAGCCTGAGGTGTAGTAGTAGTGTGTGTATGGTCCACTAGACACCCCAACCTGTTCTTTGCCCTTGTCCTTAGCACTAGACTTGTTTTGCTTAACATTTTTCACAGTGTTTTTGTTGCTGCTTTCTTCAGGATTCATTCTTATTAGAGGTTTGGACTTTGATGTTTCTTTTTCAGCAACAAATGCCATGGTTTTCACATCAAGCCTCTTTTTGTTTGTTGGGTTGAAACCCAATCCTTCCTTTCTAAAGTTCACTTTTGTTCCCAAGATGGCATTAAGATTATCAGTTTCCTGAGTCATGCCTTCAAGGGTTTGTTGTTTATCCTTATTCTCCTTCTCTAGATTTTTAATTATTTTTTTCAAGTTATTATTCACTCCAACAACAGCATTATATTTTTCATTAGCAGTTTTGGTTTCTTCCTCAAATTTTTGCATTCTAGTCTTCAATTCATCAATCACATTTTTCAGATTCTCATTTTCATTTCTCATGTCAGCTAAAAAGACTTTCAAGCTATCACATTCAGCAAGAGATTTCTTTAGACTATCATTTTTTGTTTCTAGGCAAGTGATTTTATCATTTAGAGATGTATCATTCACTAAAGAAGTTATTCTTCTTTTCAAATGCCTATTTTCCAAATGCATATCATCATACTTATCTAAGATCTCTGCATAAGCATCTTCCCAATCATGATGAGTATAGTTTTCGAATAGATTAGTTACCTCTTCATCACTTTCTCTTTCATTGCTTTTGGCCATTAAGCAGAGTCTATCTTCCTCATCACTGCCTGATGTGCTGTTAAGACTACTTTCATCCTCGTCACTCCATGTACTGACCATTGCCTTTCCTTTCTTGTTCTTCGACCTGGATTTCTCCTTCTGTAGCTCGGGGCAGTCTGCCTTCATGTGACCAACTTTCCTGGAATTATAACAAACATTAGAGTCAGTTTTCTTAACAGTTTCAGATCTATACTTCGACTGTCTCTTTCCAGAATGATATTTTCTTCTAAGCCCTTTTCCTTCTTTTCTCAGAAACTTTTTAAACTTCCTAGTGATCATGGCAAATTCATCTAGATCCACCTCTGAACTCGAAGAGCTATGCTCACTAGAAGATCCTTTGCCACTGGAAGCTACTTTCAGAGCGAGGGGTTTTCTCTTCTTTTCAGACTCATCAACCCTCTTAAGGTTCAACTCATAAGTCATGAGAGAACCCACGAGTTCATCTACAGTGGTCGTGGCAAGGTTCCTAGATTTCTCCATAACAGCCTTAGTGTGCCAGATAGGAGTCAAGGACCTAAGAATTTTTCTAACACTTTCATATTCATTGTAGACCTTACCGAGGCTCCTCAAGCTATTGGTTAGTACCATCAAACGGGCGTACATCTCAGAGATGGACTCATCTGGCTTCATTTTGAAGACTTCATATTCTGAAACAAGCATGTTAGCCTTAGTTTCACTTACCTGAGATGTACCCTCGTAGATTACCTCTAGCTTATCTCACATCTCCTTTGCAGTGGAGCATGATGAAATTCTTGAAAATTCTGTGGGATGGAGAGCACACCGAATTGCATTGATGGCACTCCAATTTAACGTTGATTTGTGAATTTTCTCTCTCGTCCATACATCCTCATCGTCAGGGAGCTTGAATGCTCCTTTGCTTACCACCTTCCAGATCTCGTAATCTTTCGCACATAGGAAGACTTGCATGAAATTTTTTCAGTATGCATAATTATTACCATCAAAGTAAGGTGGCTTACTTGTTGAGTGGCCTTCTGCGGTCAGACCTTTGCCATCCATCGTAGCTAATCTCTTCGGGATGTTCAGCCCTTACAAAGAGTTAGGCTCTGATACCACGTGTTGGAATGGATGAACAATAAGATCTAAAGGGGGGGTGAATAGATCTACCCCAAAATTCACATAATTAATCCGTTCAAATGCGGAATTAAAAGACTTAGCCAACCACTACCAAATCAGACCACTGAGATGACTGGACAAGAGATCTAGTATGATGTAAGAGCAGAAATGATCAACAGAGAACTATAAATGATGACAGAATTAATTTGCAGATAGATGAGATGCAAACGGGTGTGCAAGAGGTACGAGGCGGAGGTGTGAATCAGTGAGTCTACTCACGTAAGAAAGCTACCTTTTAGATAGGCCTAACCTATCCTTCTAGTAACTTCTTTTTATGTACCTCTTCACACAGTCAGTAGTTATAAGCAGTAGAAATTAGATCTAACAGAATGTAAGAGATGATCAGTGAAGTAGATGGAAGATGATGGCACACAGACAATCACAAATGAAACACCAGAAGATTTTTAGGTGGTTTGATCTCTAGCTAGAGATCTACATCCACCCCTTACTCTACCGAGTAAGGATTACTACTGACTCACAGCTTGAATCCGTTGATCTACAACTTTGGGGATCAAATCCTTACAAACCGCTGAGCATCACAGGTTGCTAGACTGCTGATTCACAGCTTCAACCGCTGAGCTTCACAACTTGCTGTCCGAGGATTCAACCTCACCTGCTGAGCTTCACAGCTTGCTCTGTTGATACACAACTTATAAGAGACTTGAAAAGAAAAACTAAAAATAAAACAATGAAAGATGATAACACAATGTAGCTCCACAGGAGCAATCTAACTCTGGATTTGATCCAGAAGTCAGGAGATGAATATCTGCTTCAATCTCACTCTTCTTACGGTACTCTGTTTTCCTCTCGACAACACTCTTCCTTGAATTCTTCCCAGACTCTTCTTCCTCGACTGCTCTCCTTGCCTCAGCTTCTGTAGCTCTCAGACACTACTTCTAATCTTCTCTATCCTTGCTCTTTTCACTCTGGAATTTCTGGCTACACTGCTCCCTTCTTCTTCGTCATCTTTTTCTTATATATCTATTCACTCACTCAGTTGAGCGATCAGGCCTCTATTTATAGGCTCATGAGAGATTGGGCGCATGGAAAATATGTTCCCGCCCAAGGAGTTTTGAAAGAATGCGTTGATGGATGTCCACGTGTCTGACATTGAAGGTTCGATGTCCATGTGGTTGAAGTTCTAGTTGAGACTTGCCTTGGATCACGTGCCTATGGATAAAGACCTCGAGCCACATAACCATACTGAGTGTAAGGCATGTTGCCTTTCATATGTTCGATCTTGGGTCTTTCAGTGACTTACGTTCCTATTAATTTGAACATAAGGCATAAAGCATTTTGTCAGACACTTTGTAAGCATGAGTGGATAACTAATATGCATCGACCTATTGAGATAAGAGTCATAGTACATATATAAATTTCAGACAAGTGTGAAAGATGCACAGACTTGACTAAGCATTATGCACATATGATGCATTGACATGACATGAAACCTTGACACACAAGCATCGACCTTCAACTTGTATGCTCAGACTTTAAAGGTGCATGTGCTATGACTTGTGTGCATATGCTTAGACTTGTATGAAACATGTGCTCCGACCATGCCTAGTATGTTCTGACCTGATGCCTTCATGTGCACTGACCTTATGCCTATCTCTATCACATGTGCACCGACCTGACCTTGCTAAATGCAAATGTGCATAGACATTATGCCTATCTGTAGCACATGTGCACCGACCTTACATGCTATCGCTAACACATGTGCACCGACTTGACCTTGCTAAATGTAAATGTGCACAGACCTTATGCCTATTTGTAATACATGTGCACCGACCTTACATGCTATAGCTAACACATGTGCACCGACCTGACCTTGCTAAATGCAAATGTGCACAGACCTTATGCTTCACATGTGCACAGCCCTTCAACAACATGCATCGACCTTACTTTGTGCTAGCGAAAGGTGCACCGACCTTTAGTACATGACTAATGAACATGCACCGACCTAATACACTTACATGCAGACATGCACTGACCTTCATATGCGACATGTATGAACATGCACCGACCTACATATACAACACTATGAGCATGCACCGACCTTCATATGCAACATTATGACCATGCACCGACCTACATATGCAATACTATAAACATGCACCGACCTATGTGAAGATGCGTAGACCTTCATGCATTTTTGTATATGAGGTGCACCGACCTGAATAGAGTAAACTAAGTCCAATGCACATCGACCTTATAGATGACTAATGCAAACATGCATCGACCTCATAGATGACCAATGCAAATGTGCATCGACCTCATAGATGAGTAATGCAAGTGTGCATCGACCTTACATTCGACCAATGCAGATGTGCACTGACGTTCTAAATGAACAAGGCATATGTGCATCGACCTTATATATGTATAAAAACACACCTTGATGCATGATACTACAAAATGATGACAGTGATGCCATAATGAAATTAAATGATCAAAACATGAGGCAAAATTCATTGTTGCCAACATCAAAACACATTCAATCCAAAGGATTAAAAGGTTAAAGAAGACACAACATTCTCCCCCACAAACTCCCCTCAACAGATCCCTGTTTATTTTGTATTTGGTTCTTTGTTATCAGGGTCTTTGTGCCCTAGTGAGGGAGTTCTAGTCCTCACCTCTCTTCCTTTTTATCCTTCTTCGTCCAGTTTGGTGTCTGCTGCTCTTTCATGTCAAGGGATCTTCAAGCCTTTGCTATCCTCTCCCTTCTGATCCTATCAAGCAAGGAATACAAAGCTCATGCTACTCGAAGCTCGCTGATCAACGTCGCTTCAGGACGCTGATTTTCACTCCCAATATTGCAATGTATCTTTTATTGCATAAGGATATGCTATCATTGCTATTATTTCTATTTTTCTCTACGCATGGTTATAATGCTGGTTTCTTAACATGTTTGAGTGATTTAGGAGTCTTGGTTAAGTCAAGTTCGCTTCTGCAACATTCTTAGGCTGGTGATAGCTCATTGTTGGGAGTCCAGTTTCTTTCCCCGGTTATTGAGGGTGCCTTTGAGCATGGGTTTTACACACACTACATGGTGAACTATAGCCGATCACTTCTGAGGCAACATTGTTGCTACTTTGGCCATCCTCTAGGTATGCACAAAGGCCTTTCCTCTTCTCTGCTCGGTCGAGTGCAGGGGCAAGAGATGGATGGATAAAATGTCCAACATAGGCGCTCCCTAATACGAGAGAGGTCTCAAATATGAGCAGTCTCATGACCCTTGAAAATGAGCGTTCATGCCAAATCTAGCCAATAAGGGCTATAAATCAAGAAAATCAATGTCAAAATTATAAATCAAAGGCATGGCAAGAGTGGCAGTATAGTTTCCCGCGGGACGTCATGAGCCCGGTCGCATGCGTGCCTGAATAATGGGTCCAAAATAAAAGACACAAAGCCCCAGCGCAACAGATTGTATCTTTGAAGGGTAGTGTCCCGGAAGGCATTCAAATCATGATGTCTCCCATCCTATAAAAGACTTATCTTCATTTTTCTTATATTTCTCCCTCTTAGGCTGGGTTATATCCTAGGTATGGCCTTAGTAGGGGCACCATTCTTTAGAGGCGGCTGGTTGTGGCGAGCCACCCTCAATTGCACACCCTGCTCAAGAGAAGTCCTTAGCGAGAGGGGAGGAATGACCACTCTTAGCCAGTAGTTTGAGCCGTCTTTGGGTGCTGCACATTATTATTTTCAAAATAAAAAAATTAGATATTTTCAAAAATCTAAAAAAATATGTCTTTTGTTTTTTATCTCCTGGTTATTTCTTGAGAACATGTATACTTTGTTTGTTCAGTGTGCAGGTTGCAGGTGTTCAAGCTTTCCTTGCTCCATCTTTTACTCTATCTGCTTCCTGTCCATATTTTCTGATCTGTACATCTCTTCAATCTTACCCTCTGATCTGTTCTGAAGCTCATGTCCTTCTCAGCCTTTGCTCACTTCGCTTCATTTTATCATATCCTCATGAGAGGGCTTTGCCTTACGATTTGGAACCTGGCTGTGACGACCCAGGAGATCCGGATACCGATAACCCGATATCATCGATTTACCGATACCAAGAGCTCGGGGAAGCCACCCAAGCGGCTGATGAAGCCCCGTAAGGGTTAGTGAGTGTTTGTTGATGGAATGCATAACGAATAGAAATCACACGCGTAATATTAATTAAAGCATTCATTTGAACATTTAAACGGAAGCAATTACATATATCAGAGTGGTAAATTTATACAAGTAGTCCATATTCATATATCACAAGTCCCACACTGTACAATGGTCCAAAAAACAATAACTCCACGGGACGTAGCCCGGCCAAAAAAAAGAAGAAAAAAGAACAGACTGACCATTGACAGACCACTGCTGGCTCTAAGGTTTTTCGCCAAAAGCACGAGAGAATCCTGCAGTCGGTTGCTCCGCCTCACCTGTAAAAGGAAGGGGTGAGTCTCACAGCAGAGACTCAGTAGGGTTCACAGAAATCCCTAACTCACAACTAACTAAAGGAAAGCAGTAAAGCATGCATTGGCATAAATAAATGACAATCTAATAAAGCTGTAAACCTAACTAAACGGTTTATGAACAGCTAACTGCATGCCAATTAGAATTTAAACGCAAGCACTCGAAATCTACCAATAGACAATAACTCAATCATTTCCAAGTGACTAAAGAGAGAAGGAGAGGAGATCCACCAGAAGAAGAAACTAGATGCGTCCACTGACGGCTTACACTGTGTCTCAAGCATCTACGCAAGCCTGATCATAGCAAGCGAGACACGTAACAGTACCAAAACAAGTAACTAGTCAGAGCAACACTCGTCAGTGTCAGTCCAAGTCTCTGACCACGTGTGTAGACATCGGCTCGTGCCTAGAGCCAGGCCTCTAGCTAGTATTCTCCTCCATAGGACGCTACGGTTGGATTGGGGCCCACGGAACTAGCTTAAAAACTGTAAACTCGGATACCCCGCCACCTCTCCCGGGTGGGATCAACACTGAAAGTCGTCGGGCTACGACTAGTGGTTCCATCACTAGGAAAGAGAATAAAGCTCTATTGGGATCTAAAAACATGCCATAACTTATGATACCGATTAAATATGGTAATTAAGCAAGATTAAATGCATAATTAACTGAGTATACTAAAATGGCCGTTGTTCAATAATTCAATGCTTAAATAATTTGAACATGCCAAAATGGGAATTATTCCATAGCTAAATGCATAAACTATTGAACATGTGGAAATGGCAATTATTCATTAATTACATGCATAAATAACCGATTATGCTTATGCAACTATTAAATGCATAGTTAAACAAACAGGCATAATTCACAGAACATGCGGTTGAATTAAAGCCGTTATAGCCTTAGCCGGTCGAACGACGGACCATTACGTGTTGCTAAACGGACTAATCATGAAATTTCTACCGCCATTCAAATTTAAATCATTTACACGGTCTAATCGTCAGCCGCTCGGGTTAATAAATAGGTTATGGCGGACCGTTATAAAGTCTAGAATAATTGAAACATAGTCCTTACCGGAGAACCGGATTCACTGGAATCATAATCGGATCCCCTCCCGGTCGACTTAATTCAATGGGAGTTATTATTTTTAACCTGTTCCCTGCCATTCCATCATCATAATATAACAATTTATTGCCTATGAACTCAGCAACGATGGGCATGCCAGTTAATCTATGAACTCAGCGATGATGGGCATGTGATTAATCTATGAACTCAGCGACGATAGGCATGCGATTAATCTATGAACTCAGCGACGATGGGCATGTGATTAATCTATGAACTCAGCGACGATGGGCATGCTATTAAAACATAAAGATGATGGCATGCTATTATTACTCTATGAACTCAGCAATGATGGGCATGCTATCAGAACAGTTTAACAGGCTAGGGCTACGATCCCCCTACCTTAATCGTGCCAAAAGCCCCGTTCCGACCGCATGCAAGCTGAGGGATGCGTTGCGGTCCGCCTCTCCCGGTCGTCTCTCCACTCCACGGTTCATCCCGGGTGGATGCCTCCGCATTCCTCGCGTCGCGGAGGAAGTCTCCGCCAGTCCTAGCATGAGAGGAAGGCCGATTAGCCGAGAGAGCGCCGTGAGAGAGGGAGAGAGGAGCGCCTGCTGCCACCGTGGGGTCGCACCTCCACGCCAAGATCGGAGTTGACGAGGATGCTGACGCGGTCTTGCCTCCGCTAGCCCGCCGGCGAAGCCGCTGGCCGTCCTCCACCGGTCTTGGGCCTGGGTCGCCGCTGTCGTGAAGATGAAGGGGAAGAGGAGGGGGGAGCTCCCCGAGTTTCCTGTGCGCCGCGGTGCCCGCAGGTTCACCCCCGCGATCTTCCTCCCCACCAGCTCGCCAGCGTCGTCCGCTGGTCACCGCCGCCGTGGTCGAAGTCGCCGCCGCCGCGAGAGGAGGAACGGGCGAGGGGGGGGCCTCGCGTTGGCAGCCGTCCGCGGCTCCTGCGCGCCTCCGCGTACAGGTGAAAAGAAAAGGCGGGGGAGGAATTAGGAAAGTAAGAGAGAGGGGGAGAGATCAATGGGTAAAAAAAAGGTTATGTTTTTTTAACCCTATTTTACACTCTAAACCCCCAATTAAGCGAAATCGTGTATATTCCCCATTTATTTTCTAAAATGCTTATGTATACACATAAAGCCCATTAAACTAGGCCAATAAAACCCTAAAAATAGCTAAAATTCATGGAATTAATCCTATTCCATTACCGGTAAAGATCCATTAAAGGACGGGTCTCACAGTCCCTCCCTCCTAATAAAAATTTCATCCTCAAAATTTAAAATGAAGGACAAGGAGAGAACTGAGAGAATTATACCTTATTCGAACAAGAAGAGAAATTGCTGACGCATTTCGTCCCCACGTTCCCATGTAGCTTCATTGCCAGAGTGACGCTGCCAGACAACCTTAACCAGAGGAATTACTTTATTTCTCAATCGTTGCTCACGACGATCTTCAATTCTGATCGGATACTCTGGTGTGGATAAATCTGCAGTCACTTCTGGCCAAACTGAATCATTGAGGACGTGAGACGCATCAGAAACATATTTCCTCAGCTGAGACACATGAAAGACATCGTAGATTGCTTGCATCGCCGCTAGCAATTGAAGACGATACGCCACTTGGCCCACACATTCCAGAATAGGAAACGAACCAATATAACGGGGACTGAGCTTTCCACGCTTCCCAAACCTCATAATGCCTTTCATCGGAGATATTTTTACAAACACCATATCTCCAGGCTCAAATTGCAATGGTTGTCTGCGCTGATCTGCATAGCTTTTCTGTCGACTCTGAGCTGTCAACATTTTCTGCCTGATCAAGCGAACCACATCAGTACATTGCTGAACCATATCAGGTCCTGTCAATAGTCTATCACCGGCTTCAAACCAGTTCAAAGGTGTACAACAAGGACGCCCATACAAAGCTTCGTACGGTGCCATGCCGATGCTGGAGTGATAACTGTTATTATAAGCAAATTCCACAAGTGGCAAATACTAACTCCACGAACCCTGCCAATCTAGGCAACATGATCTCAGCATATCTTCTAAAGTCTAAATAGTCCTTTCTAACTGACCATCTGACTGCGGATGATACGCTGAACTAAAGGCTAACTCTATGCCTAATGCCTTTTGAAAGCTGCGCCAGAAGCCAGAAGTAAACCGTGGGTCGCGATCTGACACAATTGATGTTGGAATTCCATGCAATGGCACAATCTTTTGAACATAAAGCTCGGCCAATTTCTGAACACTCCAGGTAACTTTAATTGGCAATAATCTTGTTGTTTTTGTTAACCGATCAACTAACAGTCAGATTCCATCGAAGCCTTGTGAAGTCCGAGGTAAACCCACAACAAAATCTGTCGTGACATGATCCCATTTCCACATCGAAATTTCTAAAGACTGAAGCATTCCTCCATGTTTTTGGTGCTCGGCTTTAACCTGTTGGCATGTCAAACATTTAGACACAAATGCAGCTACATCCTTTTTCATTCCTGGCCACCAGAACTGCCTTTTCAGATTTTGATACATCTTGATAGTGCCGGGGTGAATAGCATAACTGGATCCATGGGCTTCACGCAAGATGGTATTTCTCAACTCATCAACAGCTAGAACATACAGTCGGCCTCGGAAGCTGACCACTAAGTCGTCATCAAACTCCACGTCGTGCATCATTATAACGCGGGACAAATCAGAATCTACCTACTGAGCTTTCTTGATCTGCTGATAAATAGCTGGAGTCATTACAAGACTTGCACACACAGCTACCGTCGGATCAGAAGGAATGTCCACACTAAATGTTTCACTCTGAAATTGTTCCCACAACTACCATTCATGAACAAGCAAATGACTAATTTACACTTTCCTGCTCAGAGCATCAGCCACAACATTCATTTTTCCTTGCTGATAGCAGAGAGTGAAATCATAGTCTTTCATATATTCTATCCATCAGCGCTGTCGGAGATTCAAATCTTTTTGAGAAAATGCATACTGCAAGCTTTGATGATCAGTAAAGATCTCAAATTTCTCGCCATACAAGTAGTGTCTCCAGATTTTCAGTGCAAAGATCACCATTGCAAGCTCTAAATCATGAGTCGTATAATTCCTTTCATGCTGTTTTAATTGTCGGGATGCATAAGCTATGACTTTACCATGTTGCATAAGCACTGCACCCAAACCTACTCGAGAAGCATCCGTGCAAACCACGAATCCACCCGAGCCAGAAGGTAATACCAGCACTGGAGAAGAAGTGAGAAGCTTTTTCAATTCATTAAAGCTCTGCTCACATTGATCTGACCAGACAAAAGGTACATCTTTACGTGTCAGTCTAGTCATCGGTGCGGCAATCCGTGCAAAGTCTTGAATGAATCTTCGATAATTACCAGCAAGACCCAGAAAACTTCTGATCTCTGTCACAGTCCTCGGTCTCTGCCATTGAAGAACAGCTTCAATCTTCGCCGGATCAACTGCAACTCCGTCACCAGAAATCACATGGCCGAGAAAATGAACTTCCCGAAGCCAAAACTCACATTTACCGAATTTTGCATAGAGTTCATGATCTCGCAGAGTCTGCAATACAATCCTGAGATGCTGAACATGTTCCTCTTCAGAAGCCGAATAAATAAGAATATCATCGACAAAGATCACAACAAATTGGTCCAGATATGGACGGAACACACGCTGCATCAGGTCCATAAAAGCTGCTGGAGCATTGGTTAGCCCGAACGGCATAACCAAAAACTCATAATGATCATAACGCGTGCTAAAAGTAGTCTTTTCCACGTCAGATTCTCGAATCCGTAATTGAAAATAGCCAGATCGAAGATCGATTCGTGAAAAGACAGTAGCAGACTGCAATTGATCAAACAAATCATCGATCCTGGGCAGAGGATACTTATTCTTGACAGTCACCTGATTCAATTACCTGTAATCAATACATAGCCTCAGGCTTCCATCTTTCTTTTTCACAAATAAAACTGGAGCACTCCATGGAGAAAAGCTGGGACGAATATAGACTTTTTCCAATAATTCTAACAATTGTGCCCTCAGTTCCTTCAATTCAGCTGGAGCCATGCGGTATGGCGCCTTTGCCAAAGGTGCCGCACCTGGAATCAATTCAATCACCATTTCTATTTCTCGCTGTGGAGGTAAGCCTGGTAACTCATCAGGAAATACATCAGAAAATTCACAGACCACAGGAATAGCATTGATATCCTGCTGTGGTGCCTCAACAGCAACTATGGAAGCTAAGAATCCCTGACAACCTGCATTAAGCAATCTACAGGCTCGAATAGCAGAAATAAGCAAGCGAGAAGAACGAGATCGAATACCTTGGAAGTAAAATGCTGGTTTCCCATGTGGCTGAAAATAGACTTTCTTTGATCTGCAATCAACCACGGCTCCATATTTTTCTAATCAATCCATGCCCAGAATAATATCATAATCAACCAGCTGCAACGCATATAATCTAGCCGGCAACTGATGATTACCAATCATAATAGGCGACTCTTCCAGACAAAGAGGAGTGAACATGTAATCCCCAGAAGGTAGTTCCACAAGCAACTCACAAGTAATTTCAGAAGTCGGCTCCTCAATACAGGCAATGAAGTTTTCAGAAATAAACGAATGAGAAGCGCCTGAATCAAATAAGACACGAGCCGCATGTCCATAAATCATAATCGTACCTTCAATAAGATGAGACGCCACAACTTCAGCCCGGGTAATATGAGAAACCTTTCCCTTCTGCTTCCTGCCCGCTGCAGTAGACTGCTGGGAAGAAGACACTGAAGCTTGAGGATAATACTGTTGTGCCTGAGGTGGTGGAGGAGGTCTGAACTGAGACGGCTACGGTTGAGAAAATTGCACTGGCTTCGGCCTCTGCAGACAGTCTCGAACCACATGTCCCGGTTGATCACATCGGAAACAAACCACCAGCAGCGAACACGGCTTGCCTGGGTGGCTCCCACCACATCTTGCACACACTCTCGACTGACTAACTGCTGAGCCTTGATGCTGCTGGAAAGAAGGTGCCGATTGTTGCTGCACGGTACCCGAAGATGCCTGACTGCCATACCGCTTCTTAAACTTCTTGAATTTCTTGAACTTAGGCTCAGAAACAGGAATGCCACTGACAGCAGGAACAGCAGATGGGACTTCTGTAGCAGGTGGCTGACTGAACTGTTGACGTTGCACACTCGACTGGATTGACACCGTTTAAGTATGCCCTCGAGATCTTGCCAAGTCAAGCTCTAAAGCCGCAGCTGCCTGATATGATGTGTCCATCTCCGCAACCCTGGTCGCTATCAAAGGCTACCTCAACTCTGGTTTTAATCCACGCAGAAACTATTCAGTCTTTAAGCTTTCATCAGCAAGAATGTGGGGCGCATACCGGCCCAATTCCATGAACTTGCTCCGATATTCCATCACAGTCATATTGCCTTGAGCTAGTTCCATAAACTGGTGCATTTTATCCATCCTAAGATAAGCTGGACTGAAGGTGCGCTCAAAGGCTGTGACAAACTCCATCCATGTAATTTGACGAAGAGGACGGGATCTAAAAGCGACCTCCCACTCCGTGGTCTACCACGTGAGTGCTGCTCCTTGGAGTTGAAAAGTAGCCAGTAAAACTTTTTCATCCTCTGTGCACTCCATGGAACGGAATACACGTTCAATTGCATCTATCCACACTCTGGCTGCGTCTGGATCTGCCAGTCCTTCATAAGTCGGAGGGTGGAATAGCAAAAATTCTTTTAGAGCTCTGCCACGGCCACCAGGAGGCAACTCAGCTTGAGGAGCAGGGTCAGCTTGAATTGGAGCTGGCACATTAGCCGGAGCCGGAGGAGAAGTGCCACTACCTTCCCTCGGGACGTGTGCCCTTCTATGAGGTGGCATTTTAATCTAGAAGGAAACACAAAATAACATAAAATCTATTAGTAATCACGGAAAACATCCTAAGCCAGCAGTAGACTCACATGGACTTGTTTTGGACTAATGCAATTACAATTCCTTATACAAATCCTCAACACCGCTCTAATACCAACTATGACGACCCAGGAGATCGGATACCGATAACCCGATATCATCGATTTACGATACCAAGAGCTCGGGGAAGCCACCCAAGCGGCTGATGAGACTCTGTAAGGGTTAGTGAGTGTTTGTTGAGGGGATGCATAACGAATAGAAATCACCCGTGCAATATTAATTAAAGCATTCATTTGAACTTTTAAACGGAAGCAATTACATATATCAGAGTGGTAAATTTATACAAGTAGTCCAGATTCATATATCACAAGTCCCACACTGTACAATGGTCCAAAAATAAATAACTACATGGGACGTAGCCCAGCCAAAAAGAAGAAGAAAAAAGAACAGACTGACCACTGACAGACCACTGCTGGCTCTAAGGTTTTTCGCCAAAAGCACGAGAGAATCCTGCAGCCGGTTGCTCCGCCTCACCTGTAAAAGGAAGGGGTGAGTCTACAGCAGAGACTCAGTAGGGTTCACAGAAATCCATAACTCGCAACTAACTAAAGGACAGCAGTAAAGCATGCATTGGCATAAATAAATGACAATCTAATAAAGTTGTAAACCTAACTAAACAGTTTATGAACAGCTAACTGCATACCAATTAGAATTTAAACGTAAGTACTCGAAATCTACCAATAGATAATAACTCAATCATTTCCAAGTGACTAAAGAGAGAAGGAGAGGAGATCCACCAGAAGAAGAAACCATATGCATCCACTGACGGCTTACACTGCGTCTCAAGCATCTATGCAAGCCTAATCATAGCAAGCGAGACGCGTAACAGTACCAAAACAAGTAACTAGTCAGAGCAACACTCGTCAGTGTCAGTCCAAGTCTCTAACCATGTGTGCACACACCGGCTCGTGCCTAGAGCCAGGCCTCTAGCTAGTATTCCCCTCCGTAGGAAGCTACGGTTGGACTGGGGCCCACGGAACTAGCTTAAAAATCGTAAACTGGGATACCCCGCCACCTCTCCCGGGTGGGATCAACACTGAAAGTCGTCGGGCTACGACTGGTGGTTCCATCACTAGGAAAGAGAATAAAGCTCTATTGGGATCTAAAAACATGCCATAACTTATGATAACGATTAAACATGGCAATTAAGCAAGATTAAATGCATAATTAACCGAGTATACGAAAATGGCCGTTGTTCAATAATTCAATGCTTAAACAATTTGAACATGCCAAAATGGGAATTATTCCATAGCTAAATGCATAAATTATTGAACATGTGGAAATGGCAATTATTCATTAATTACATGCATAAATAACCTATTATGTTTATGCAACTATTAAATGCATAGTTACACAAACACGCATAATTCGTAGAACATGCGGTTGAATTAAAGCCGTTATAGCCTTAGCCGGTCGAACGACGGACCATTACGTGTTGCTAAATGGACTAATCGTGAAATTTCTACTGCCATTCAAATTTAAATCATTTACGCGGTCTAATCGTCAGCCGCTCGCGTTAATAAACAGGTTATGGCGGACCGTTATAAAGTCTAGACTAATTGAAACATAGTCCTTACCGGAGAACCAGATTCACCGGAATCATAATCGGATCCCCTCTCGGTCGACTTAATTAAACGGGAGTTTTTTTTTTAACTGTTCCCTGTCATTCCATCATCATAATATACCAATTTATTGCCTATGAACTCAGCAACGATGGGCATGCCAGTTAATCTATGAACTCAGCGACGATGGGCATGCGATTAATCTATGAACTCAACGACGATGGGCATGCTATTAAAACATAAAGACGATGGGCATACTATTATTACTCTATGAACTCAGCAATGATGGGCATGCTATCAGAAAAGTTTAACGGGCTAGGGCTACGATCCCCCTACCTTAATCGTGGCAAAAGCCCCGTTCTGATCGCATGCAAGCTGAGGGACGTGCCGCGGTTCGTCTCTCCCAGTCGTCTCTCCACTCCACGGTTCGTCCCGGGTGGATGCCTCCACGTTCCTCGCGTCGCGGAGGAAGTCTCCGCCAGTCCTAGCACGAGAGGAAGGTCAATTAGCCGCGAGAGCACCATGTGAGAGGGAGAGAGGAGCGCCCGCTGCCGCCGTGGGGTCGCACCTCCGCGCCGGGATCAGAGCTGACGAGGATGCTGACGCGGTCTTGCCTCCGCTAGCCCGTCGGCGAAGCCGCTGGCCGTCCTCCACCGGTCTTGGGCCTGGGTCGCCGCTGCAGTGAAGATGAATGGGAAGAGGAGGGGGGAGCTCCCCAGGTTTCATGTGCGCCGCGGTGCCCGCAGGTTCGCCCCCGCGATCTTCCTCCCCACCAGCTCGCCAGCGTCATCCGCTGGTCACCGCCGCCGTGGTCGGAGTCGCCGCCGCCGCGGAGAGGAGGAACGGACGAGGGGGGGGCCTCGTGTTCGTGGCCGTCCGCGGCTCCTGCGCGCCTCCGCATTCAGGTGAAAAGGAAAAAGGGGGGGAGGAATTAGGAAAGTTAGAGAGAGGGGGAGAGATCGATGGGTAAAAAAAAAGGTTAAGCTGTTGTTTTTTTGTAACCCTATTTTACACTCTAAACCCCCAATTAAGCGAAATCATGTATATACCCCATTTATTTTCTAAAATGCTTATGTATATACACAAAACCCATTAAACTAGGCCCAATAAAACCCTAAAAATAGCCAAAATTCATGGAATTAATCCTATTCCATTACCGGTAAAGATCCATTAAAGGATGGGTCTCACACTGGTGGTTATGCTTCATCTGATCTTGGGTTTGGTTGAAGGGCGTATTTGTCATGTCTTTTCTCCCTTGTGTTGTTGTCATCCCACATGATGTCTTTTGTCCCCCGTGTCCTTGTCCCACGTGTTATCTTTTGTCTCCCGTGTTGTTGTCATCCCACGTATTATCTTTTGTTCCCCGTGACTGTCGTCCCATGTGTTGTCTTGTCCCACCGCACGTGCTATCCCACCGTGTTGTCGTCTCACGCATGTGTTGTCCCACCATGATCTTATCCCACCATGTCCCACTGCATGTTTCCTATCCCATGCGTGTTGTTTGTTCTTATGATGTTTTGCCTGTGTTGTTATGTTACGTTATATTTCGTTCATCTTCGTTATGTTATGTTTAGTTCATCTCCCTATTTATTTTTTGGTGTGGTTGTCTTATTGAAAATCCATAAAAATATGAAAAAGTTGGAAAATCCTAAAAATGTCGTTTCACTGCGTAGGTAAGTCAGGTATGGCTCTCTATACCTACTCTTGGTTGCATTATTATATGGTATTCTACGTTATTATAGCCTCTCAAGGATCGGCTGGTTCTCCGTGTGTTCTAGGATCTGATGTTCCCCTTTACCAAAAATGATGATAATCTAGGAGCATACGGTTAATCATTAGATAGGCTGTTAGGTTGAGTCGGGTGTCTTTTGTCTTGATGCCCACTTTTCAGTTCTCTCCGCTTCATCTCTGATTCATCTTCTTTTCACATCACTTTCGCTCCATCTCCATTCCACTTCACCTTCGCATCGCTTTCGCTCGCTCTCTTGTAAAGCAGACGTCAAGGAGAGGCATTTGTTGACACCATTTTTAACCTGCAAGTTGAGTTCTTTCTCTTATTCATCCTTTGTGATGTCCCAAATTATCCATTATTTTGGAGCATTCCTTGGGCGTATTTCGAGCCCATTCTTGACTTTTTTTAAGCCCATTTAGCCCTTGGAGGTTTGGGAGACCATTATTTCTCGATTCTTATGCCGATCGGACAGAGGGCTACAGGCCCCCTACTAGTAGCAGTCTTGGGATGACTGCTACCAGTAGGTAGCGGTCACCCCAAGACTGCCACTTGCCTGTCTTCTGTGTGCGTCGACTCCGTGGCTGGGTGCGTCGAATCCACCCTTTGAACCTTAAAGTGGCGGTCCTCCCATGACCACGTTCATCAAGTGGCCGTGCTTTGATTGCAGAGTCCTGATGATTCTGGGGTCCGTTTTCTTCGGTCGAGAGCGCCCGAGACTCCTCCTTAGCACCGTTTTCGTCGAGGATATGCTACCACCTCATTTCTATCCATCCCTGGGGTATTATCCCACTTTAATCTCATAGATTAATGCATCAATATCCCATATTTCGAGTATTTATCTCATAATCCGAGCCTAGGGTTTCAGGGCTCTATAAATAGCTGCCTTGCTTCGTGTGCGAGAGGGGGGACATTTCTCAGACTTGGGGGGAAGCCATGCTATAATGATGTCTCTCTTTTTTGACCCCAGGCTGTTCAGGGGAGTGTTAACTTTGTCCTCCTCCTCTTTGGGCTCTCTTTTCTCATTCCTTCTTTTATTTCTCTGCATACTCTTTCTACGTTTTCTGCACTATTCTGTTGCATATTTCTGCACATTTGCATGTTTTGCACCACGTTTTTACCGCAGTCTTGCTGCGTGTTAAATCTTCCTTTCCACTCTTTTCTCATCATAATACACACACCTATTTGTTTTGTCCCTTTCACAGGGGTTAAAAACCCTCCCCCGGTGCATTATTCCCCCTTTTCTCACGCTGATTTCTGCACTCGGGGCTGATACTACATTCATGTTTCTAATGGGTTTTTGTCTTCTTTATGGCTTTGTTTTGTGGGATTAGCAAGAATACAACGTGAGGCCCTCATCTTCTAGCCGGCTAGAAGGTGAGGAGGTGTAATCCACATCATTCCCCGCATCCCTTCACCATGCACGATCATGTCTCGGTGGTCATCTTTTGGTCGCATTCTTTCCTTGTCTTTTCCAAGGTACGCAGCGCCGTTCCCCTCTCTTCTTAGTCCTATGTGTGCTATTAGCTTTGGTGGCGATCACATTCCATCTATTTATCATCATCGCCCCTTTCCCCTTTCATATTGTTGCATGCTTATTGCTTATTATTTTGTCCGGGGCAGGATTTAAATATCAACAGCAGTGACATCAACGATTGATTAGGGCCACCGCCGATCACCCAGCTTGTTGGTTTACCCGCCTTCAACTGAGTCACCCAGGCCAACCCGGGGGCGCCCTGACCACAAGCCATGACACGTGGCATCTAGCAACAAGGCCGGGGTCTATCCCCAAAATGCCTCCCTTCAGCCTTCTAAAGTTAAAGGAAGGCTTTTCAAAGTCAACCATGGGCTTCGGAAGCCCTTAGCACGCCTAAACGGCCCACACTCGCGTATCAGGAATTTCCCCCAGCACCTCGTGGGCGCGTATGTTCTAGCCCTTCTACAGCAAGCCAAGAGCTAGCTCGCGGCTTGAACACACTAGCCATATCCTACGGCAACCCTCCAGCAAGTTGGGGCCAGCCCCGACCCTCAGACATGCGACGATAAGCCGTTTATTTTCAACCCCTGGGCCAACCCAGGGCTGCATGTCAACCCGCCGTGCAACACGGTCTAACTCACCAAGGCAGGGCCCACATGCCCAAGATGCCTCCCCTCGGCTCCTATGAGCTACCATCCTCGCCCCAGAGCCAAATCTAGGGCCCACCAGTCAGCTACCCAAGCCGTTCGACAACCCAAAGTGTGTCAGAAATTTTCCCGAACACCTTGCGAGCGGCTGCGACCTCACCAAATAATTGACCCCCACAGGCCAATCTCAGCACCCTGGAACCTCGAGTCCTCCAAAGGATGACCCCAAAGAATGACGGGAGGCCCCCGAGATCACCCTCACGGCAACAGCTCGCCCTGGGGGGGAGTTCACCCCAGGCGCGGCCGCGCCCTAGTGGGGGCGAACTCCCCTAGGGTGGGACCCTCCACCTAGCCCGGCCAATCTCAGTGCAAGTTTGTCTCCGTCCCAATTCCGTCCAAGATCGATCGACGTACCAGCTTGAATGTGTTCAGGAAGACAGAGTCCTGGGGCCACATAGGTCAACCTCCTCGTTCTACGCAAGCACACGGCTAGCCAACCAGTCCAAGCCTCGTATCCTTGTCATCTTCTGCTCACACGGGGTCAAAGATGGGCCCAAGAAGACCAAAATGGGGATTTTATAGGGGTGTGAAAAAACCCCCACTCAGCCCCGCGTAAACCCCCCTAGGGGGGGGTTACGCGGACCTATGCGGCCCGCCCCCGGGTAGGTCCGCGTAAACCCAGGGCCCACAAGAAGAAAAAAACATTTTTAAGAAAAAAAAGGGGTTTCAGCCCCGCGTAAACCCAGGGCCCACCAAAAAAAATTCAAAAAAAACCTTCCCCTCGTAAACCCCCCTCCCCCTCTCAGAAACCAAAAAAAATATTTTTAATTGTTTTCAGGGGGTTTACGCTGACCTGCTCACCCCCTCCAACCAAGTCCGCGTAAACCCCCTCAACCCTTCATATTCCACTATAAAACCCCCCTTAGAAGCTCAAGGGGCATAAAAAAGAGAGGCATACAAGGACTTCCAGGCACTCAAGGACTCAAGCTTCAAGGCTTCTGGCAAAGACGCGAGGAGAAAAGTGTGTTGGGTGGCTTGTTGATCGGCTTGTCTACGCTGAGGGTATGTCAAACGTACTCCCCTCGCATGGCGTCTAGTCATTTTACTCAAGTGCATTCCCTCACGTATGAGGCATTATGATAACGGCGAACACGCCCGCATATTGGGCCCACCCGCGTATGGCGCATTATGATAACAACGCATACACCATAGTGCCGAACTTGCCCCCACCAGGGGACCACATGCTCGCCGGTCGCCCCGAGCCGGCCACCGATGGTCCCGACCGCTGACCCGAGTTAGCCGGACCCTGGCCTAGAAGTAACATTCCCGGGACCGGCTTCAACTCCCCTGCCAGAAGACACTCGCCTTCCGAGATCCATACTCGACTACTCACCTTGAGCCACGTCCGATCTCCCTCAGGCGCCAGTCAACATCCACCCCTGCCATCCAGTCTAGCCCTCCCTTGGCAACTGGGGCACACCCCTAGTCCCTTATGAAGAGCCTCTGTAAAAACATGCGGATATCCACTCTATCCTACAGTGACCCGGGGATCGACCCACGTGTCGAAATTGTCCCGCAGCTTGCACCAGTTGTATTTTGGTCTTCGAGGCTCGCTTGTAAAGCCTATATGGCATCCACAAAGTAAGAAATCAATTGACCTTGCATACCGTCACCCGAGTCTCAGTCTCATCGTTACACCCGCACCCACCCGTGTGGGACCAGTAGCCCGGACCCCATTCAACTAACCCCCTCAGTCGAGCGTGACGATCACCGTATGATCGTAGGGTACACCCGGTCCGTTACCCATGGCTTTAGAAATATCCAGGCTCTTTTTCAGCACGGAACAAAGGTGTTCGGATTCAATCCAATGTAAATAAACACCGGTTGTTTGCGGTCAGTGGGGAAAGACGTCCTGTACACGAATCCTCGCAATCGCCTGCACACTCGCACCTGTGGGACCACCCTTCTCTCCACGTGTCATCCGATGCCCTCGAGCCCACGTGTCGCGTCTTGGCGACGCTTCCCCGGTCAACATTTGGCTCCATAGGTGATTGTCGAGAGATCGACTGGCACGCCTGCACTCTATCCAATTACCCAGTCACCCAGTTACCCCGATTCCATTCACCCAGAATGAGCAACCGCCTTGTTATCACAAGCCACTATCATCATTCATCCATTCCCGGAAACCTCTCGTGCAAGTTGACCCCCTCTCGACTTTCCGTAAAAGGCAAGTGTACGGTGCTGCCGTGAAAGACATAAGGCCAGCAAAGAAAATACCTCGGATATAACATAAGTTTCCTTATTTTTCTTTCTTTGTCGCTTTATTTCCCCTTCTCACCACGGTCACCGACATATGTTCCTCCTAGTGCATTCCAAACTCCCGCATTGGGGTGGGAAAACAATAAATAAGGCAGGTTCAGAGTTACCCTCCAATGCTTGCAGCCTGCCTTGCCACTTCGATCCACCTAGTTGCTTATCTTGCGGCGCTTGCTCCTTTATCAGAGGGCAACGGGCAATTCTATGATCTCCACTCTCACAATGAATGCACTTCCCTAGCTTCCACCAACACTTTTCCGATTTATCCCCTCTTTTATCGCAATGCTCACATCTTTCCTTGACCGGAACAATCTGTTGATCCTCATTCCAGGGCTTCTTGTCCTTGCGGGAACCATTCCCTCCATTCGGCCTCCTCTTTCCATTCGTGGGCTGCCCATCCTTGGACACACTTGCTAACCCTTTCTTGGCAAGCCTCCCCTTGATACGCTCGGCCATATCCATAGCGTCTTCTAATAGTTATGCCTTCTTGACCATCTTGGCGTAAGTCAGAATCTCTAATGGGGCTAACTGCAGAATGAACTCTACTCTTAACCCATTCACAAATCTCTTCACTCTTGTCTTCTCTGTACATACTAAATGAGGTGCATAATGAGCTAACCTAGAGAACTACGCTTCATAATCCGCAACTGACAAACTTCGGTGCTTCAATGATGCAACCTTCATAGCCTTCTTCTCTCAGATTCTCTCCGAATAGTACTTCTCATTAAAATACTCTAAGAGCTCATTCCATGTAATCTGATCATTGGGAATAATTGTATCCACAGACTCCCACCATGCCCGAGCATCTTTCTCTAACTGATAAGTCCCCAATATAACTTTCTCTTGGTTGGTACACTACATAACCCTGAACGTTCTTCCCATCTCTCTAACCCAATTCTCTGCCTCGTCTGGGTCAATAGACCCACTAAACTTAGGGGGATTCATTCCTTGGAAACTTCAATGCAACTCCCTAACTCCATGATGAGCTCCACCTTGGGCAACCTGCTGCAATTCCTGAGTTAAACCTTGGACGGTACGCTACATCTCCCTCCACTAAGCACGCTCGACAGCCATCTAAGCCTATAAAATAATTTTAACAATGATTATTTATATCTTTCACTATTTTAACTTGGTAAAACATATTTTATTGGTAAGCCCACGGCTCTACCCAAATCTCACAGGACTCCTATAGGATACTTGACAAGGACAACACAATCTATAACCTGAACTCAATGACCTAGGGTTTTAGAAAACCTAGGCTCTAATACCACTTCTGTCATGCCCCGAATCGATAGCAGCGAAAATTTGCTCAGAACGTGGCAGCAAAATAGCCATGACAATCAGAGCAAACCATAAGACCAAGAATAGATGGAAACATCATTTTATTGAAATTCCAGATATAAGTTCATTTACAACTTGACTCAGACTAAAAAACTCAATAAAGGGAAAAATTACAAGAGACTCTCAATCTAACTAGACTAGACACAAGACTGCAAGGTTCATCTAAGTCGCCGGAGTTCTCTTCACTCTTTCCCTTGCCCATCTTGATTGCATTTATCTTCATTATTACCTAAAAAATATGGAAAAAATACTAAGTGAGCGAAAGCTCAGTAGGTCTTAAATCTCTGGAACCAATCTATCTTTAAGTGATTAACAACTTAACATGACTATGCATGCCATGAGAAAGCAAATAATAACCAGAACTAAAGTTGGCAAGAGACAGGACAAGAATCAAGAGATAAATTTCCAAGATAACATATTTCAAAAAGGACAATCATGAAGAAGTGATATCATGAAATCCAATAACAAGATAAGGTACTCATATTCACGCGAGCATATCATGAGAACATTGTTGCGGAATTGGCCATACACAAGAATTTCAATACCAAGGTTACCCATTCCGAGCCGTGTCAAGTATCACATGTCAATCGAGTCATATCAATTGTGGAAATGTCATAGATCAATCTTGCTTTTCATTTGGTGTAATGTCACACCTGATCAACCTTAGTACCGGTATATGTCTAGGCTTTGCCTCACCCTTGGGATCAGATCCGAACCCCTTTCACTTTACGTTCTAGCATTCAATATCATTTTGGACCCATGGCCCCATGTAAGTTCTAAACAAGTTTCACATCAATTAATGGCCAATAGAATTCCAAGAACCAAGCTTTTAATAAGATAGTTTAAAGAATCAAGAATTTTGAGACTCCAATGATATAGACATGATTTAGAGGAAATACCAATAAAACTCACGGAACGTAAGAATCTGGGATAATTGGCATCCACACAGTCCCCGTGAATTCAAGAATTCACGTCTTTTGCTCAAGACGCTAATTTTTGTGAATAGTAAAGGCATGATGAATTCACATCACCCTCATGGACGTTAATTCAAGAATTTGCGGCAACTGTCCGAGATGCCAATTTCATAACATCTGGACAGTGTCTAGAATCTCACAGAACATCCAAGTTCTTGGCGCTCTATGATGGCTAGAGTGACATGACCACAACATGTTTTAGGGTTTTTAGGGTACAACCAGCCCAGTGATCGAAGAGGGAATCCTTCGATGTCAGGGTCTTACAGAGACCTTAGAGAAAGAATTTTCAGTCCGGCGAGAGGGATTCCCAACGGAGGGTCCTTCTTTCCCCAAGAAATAAGACGTATCGCGTAGGAAAAAATAAAACAGGGATTATGTCTCGACCTTGAGACCATAGTGCCAATAATCCACGGTCACTAGATGAAACCCCGATCAAAACCTTATTGGAAGAAATCGCGTCAGGAACAGTAGCCGTCAATTCCTAAAATAGCATCTACTACAAAGACGTTAATTTCTTTAAATATCCAATTTTTTAAAATTAAATAGTAAATAACATCAAAGGGGCAGACACAAATTAATATGCGTCTCTGTAGGGAGACGCAGAATCGTTAAATACGCGTCTGGCTCATGGACGTTAATTCCTATAATTTTCAAATTATTCAATGATAAATAATCAATTCGCGTCTAGAAGGCTAATGTATATTAATCGGCGTCCCTTTGGAAAGGCGTAGATTCCTGTAATACGCGTCAACAACAAAGATGCCAATTTCAAAGCACTCAACGGTTTTGATCTAAATCAGAGGAACAGTTAACTGTTCATTTCTTTTAGGTGACATGAACAGTAGCACTTTTAGAATAAGAATAAATTTTTTAAAGTAAGGACATGAAAATTACTAGGAATTTACAAGGATCATGAAAACATGCAGATATCAATCTTTATCAATCTAGATCATGACTTATTAAATTTTAAACCTTAGGATGCAATTTAGAAAATAACAAGAGTTTGTGTCTTGGCAGCAGACGCATATTAATTTGCGTCTGGGGGTCTGACGCAGATTCAAGAATCCGTGTCCGTGTAGAAAGACGTAGATTAATACGCGACTACTGCACTTATCGCTAATTCTTTTCCAAGCAGAAACAAACCCCGATAGCAATAAAAATCAAATTTTACTTTTAATACACGGTGGAACATGGCTAAAAGGGTCCATGAATGAAGAAGACATGCATCTCTATCTAACATGATATTTAATTAGATTTTTTCTTGAGAGAATGCCTACCTTAGAGACAATTAAGGACGAAGAACCTGAAACCCTTCACGAACAGCCCACGGATGAGTAGCTCTCACGAACTCTTCTCCCACGCACGAACTCCCCTCGAACGCGCGACACCCCTTCATAGCACCAGGATTCTGCTGCACTCAAGGGTCTTATTTATAGATTCTAACCCACTAGAATCCTAGTATAATTACATTTCTAATATTTAGAGTCATATCGAGTTAATGTCGATCTCTAAAACCTATCCTTACCCAAACAGCCGCCACCGCCTCCTTAACAGCCAACCAAACCCCTTTTAGGTTTAAGTTTTCTTAACCAACGTTGGATTATGTAGAATTAAACCATTAAACTTTCATTAAGGCCCACTTAAGCCCATTTAACTTAACTATTTTAAAGCCCATTATATTTTAATGCAAGTGTTATTTCAAAGGTTTTATTCTTTCAAATTTTTATTCTCCATAAATATTATATGGGCATTATTATTTATTCCTTCTTATTTTTCATGTTACTACAGTCACATCTTGTCATTACACTCCCATGGGCAACAAGAACTTTCAGGCGCTCCTCCCAGGACCAGACCGGGCCCTTAATGATGCGTTGACATTGAGGGGTGGATCAGAGATCCCATGTAAAATCTAGACATCCACGTTTTATTTAATGGCCAAGGAATTCCAATAACAAGTTCATGTAGTCAAGGCAATCAAGCCAATAAGGCAGTAAGTCATCAAAGAAATGAAATCAAGGTATAAACTCATCAAATGATGAGAGTCAAAGACATAACCCTAAGAAGGGTCGAGGATGGCAAGAAAACATCAACGAGATGCTAGACTGAAATCCATAATTTCCACGCAAAAAAAAATAGACTTCTTCGAGAAACTGGGTTGAACACGGTTGGTAAACATACCGCGATATGCATAACACGGTCTGGGGCATGGCCGCGTTCAGAGCAAAGACCCTGGGTCTATCGACAGAGACAGAAGATCTATCGACAGAGATAGGCGATCGGTCGACAGAGGAAGACATGCTTACCTAAGACAAATGGAACGCGGTCGATAGACCCACCATGTTCAACATGGGCGCAGTTAGGTCAAGGTCCATGATCCCGTCAGGGTAGGGTGAAGGTGGTCTATCAGTCCACCGCCATCACAGACAGAGGGTTGAACATTGTTCCACTCAGGGCCGCGTTCACGATAGAGCTGGCAGAACTTGGACAGCACCTCGTTTCACCTTTTCCAAAGCTGGTCGAACCCCCATTCTATACAGTAGGATGTGGATTCCAGTGGGCATTAAGGTTTTTAGGGTACAACCTGCTCGGCGTCTTAGTGGGAATCCCAGACTCGCAGAGACTTACGGAGGCCTTATTGTAGTGGTTTCAGTCTAACAGAAGGAATATCTGGCAGAGGGTTCCAACTGCACCAAGAATTTGGGGTGTGCAGTAACACGAAAAATAGTAGAACGGTGAGTCAATACCACCGGGGTGGCATGACCCTCAAACAAAACTGTTAACAAATCTTACTTTTATGGAAAACATGGAAATAACATGGAGGCTAGCAAGTTATGATTCCATAAAAGGTTATGAACTTCTAATAAGTTGAACAACATGTTAATCTACTCTTTTATGCACAAGATATCAGGGAGATGATATAAGTATTCAAGAGAGATGAAGGAATATAGATGTCAATCAACTCATGATAGATTAACCAATTATTTCCCATGAGCCTAGTTACATAGTGCATTCTAAAACATTTTTAACTTGAGAACATGTTGTCTAATAGTGGATAGCAGAGATTAAACACGGGAAAAACTAGGGTTCTGCTTGGAAACTCGTATAGACGCGGTCTACATGGAGGCCACGTTCAAGTGGATTTTAACAAATTCTGAAATTTTGATAAATACAGAAAAGCTATGGTCGTGGTCGATCACGGTGCCGCGTTCAAAGTCGCGGTCATTGTTCACCCGCGATCTATGATAGAAACTCGCCTTCCGGCGAACCTCGACACACCTCGACTCAAACGTCAATTGTGATCGATACGGTCAATAAAAATTAGGCAAAATAATATCAAATGAAAGAGTACTTAGGGACGCAACTTTTGATATATGGAATCATAGGTTTGGCCTGAGAGAACACCTACCTTAGACGATCTAAGAAGAGGAAGATGATGAATGCTGGAACCCTAGACAACCACACCTTAACTCGCCGAATCCTCCCTCAATCTAGCACGCCGCTGTCCTCCAGAGCAAATAGGGTTTGCTAGAAGGCATGGCCTTCAATTTATAGAGATAGGGAGCCCTCTAGAGTCCTAATTCAATCTAGATAAATCATGGGAGAAAAATCGGCCCAAAACTCGCGGTTTGCCTTATCTAGCACCGCCAACCCAATTTAGGGGTTCCTAGGATTAGGGTTTCAAGGTATGATCGACCACCAATGGTGGGTTAGGGTTTAGACTTCGATTTGGGCCCAATAGGTCAAGGATTAGTGTTCAATTAGGCTAGTGATGGGTAGGTTTTTCCTAAACTCCGAGTTTAACCCAATAAGCCCTAATTTAGCCCAATACTCCTATTTCAAATTTTCTTTGGGGGTTTTTCACTTCAGAAATTATGTTAGAAATTCTCTTTTCTGCAAGTTTACATATTTTTCATATTTTTATTTTGTTTCTCATCTTAATTTATTCATTATTTTATTCTGAGTTACAACAACCTCCTCCCACTCTAACCCTAATTAGACTAGGATTTACGCAAGGAATGACCTCAACTTAATGGGCTAGGGTTTGATTGTGGAATTAGGCTCAATTGATTAGGTTTTAACGCATTAAACCCACTTAGAATTAGGGTTTCTGAAAAATGTGAATTTTAGGCCTTTTATTCCCACATAGCCCAATTAGCCCCATGTCTTAATGATAAAATTTTCCATCTTTAATAACCCATTACAACATTATGATAATTTTTTATTTTTACTTGGCTTAAATCATTATTATACGAATTTTTGTTAGCCTATTCCTTAAATTTACAATTAATACAAAGTTCCTATTTAGCTCATAATCATTTAATGGAATTTATTCGAGTATTTGATTTATTTTAAAATCGAGTTGCCATGATTGTACCTCCAAATACTATGTTTCCTTTATTGTCATTTGAATTGAATTCATGGCATAGCGAATTATTCACTCTTATTTATGTAGTTTTGGCCCTTTTGTAACACAACTAGATACAATAGTAACATTTAAATAAAGAGGATTGTTGAAGTTATTAGATGCCAAGTCGAATGTATATAAATATTTTAACCCGTTCAATAGATTATCGTTACTTAAAATTTAATTGGGCCTTAGATCAATCACTATACCATTAATTTATTCTTCTTTCATTCCCTTTTATTTATTCACATAAAATTTTATCGAATTCGAATTTTTAAGTGAAATTACTAGCCTTATTTCCTAACATCATTTCATATATTTCTTTTTCCTCATTTTTATTTTAATTATATACATTATTTTTATTTTTAACTTTCATTAATTAACTGGGGTGTTACATTATGCGTTTCCGACAAGTTTTGTAGATGCTTAGCAATTGACCAAGAAAGACCAGTGTCTAAGGCTAGAGGTAAACAAACAAACGCCCTAAGCAGGCAAGTGGTTACTTAATTAGAATCTTATGAATGCGAGAAGTGCCTCCCACTGTCCCACCTCTTACCTAGCTGTGATTTTCTTGATTTTCTGCTAAGCACCTGACTGTGAAGAACTTGATCGAAACCAGTTTTGTAAAATTTTCTGTGAAAGCTGATCATGCCTTGACTAGTAACTCATTCTCTTTATTGTCTTAATGTCGTTGAACATGATCTAGACCATTTGGCATAAGTCATTAACTCGCCCTCGTTGGCATCGGGAGCTGGCTCAGAATGAACCGTGTCCAACATGCAGGCTATTTTTTTGGCGGTGAGGACTATGCGTAGATTACGCAGTCAATCCGAGTAGTTCGGTCCAGTCAGTCTGTTGGCATCCAAGATGCCGCGGAGGGGGTTGGATGACGACATTGTAATCTGGATAAGAAATAAAAGACAACTTAGCATGTGTTCAAATTCTAACTTAGATGTGATTTTCTATCTTAGTTAGTCCCACTATTTTTCGATCGAACTATATAACCCTCAGTACATAGAACGGGAGATCAGGGAGATCATACTAGTGGGTCGGAATCCCAACGAGACTGAGGTACGACCTTGTGGAAAGCACAACAAGTCATACACCATCTCAAGGGCAACCAACACGCATTTGTATCTAATGTAATATCCGATATTCGGCCCCCAAGAAATCATCCCCTTGTGGAAAGCACAACAAAGGATATTTTCGGTTAGATCTAACCATCATTACTACATAGCAATGAGTTCATGACCCGACCCTTGTGGAAAGCACAACAAGGCCGAGTTTAATTCCTCATCCCATTGAGGCCGAGCCTTGGAGTTGTATCCCGCCTCCAAACTCATAAACCTTGTGGAAAGCACAACAAATCCATGAAATGAAGATGTTCATTCACTCCATAATGATGGAGGGCCACGACGACTCCTAGAGTCACGCTTTCCAGATCTAAAATTCAATCGTGAGGGAATTTTGATTTTATCTTGATCTCACCCTAGGTGGTAATATAAATATATCTAATATATTTACCGTACCTAGTAGTTTGCACAAAATAAATGCATCCAATGCAGAAATTAAATCGCAAGTGATCATGGACTTTAACCCTAATATAACTAAGACATCCAGCCCGCTTCCGAAGCAGCTGGATCGTCCTCGTCAGGTGTGCTCCGTGCTTTCAAACTCTGACGCCGCAATAATTACAACTTTTATACAACACGTAGGCCAGAAAAATTAAATTACTTGTGACTCAAATTCCAGCAGCCCTTAGGGCGAGTACAACATTAAGGGAGATAGAAGTACATAGGAATTTTAAGAGAGAGAGAAAGGAGGTTCGCAGACCCCAATTAATTACATTAACCAAGTCCATGATCACTTGCCAACCCATTCATTCAAAATCAATCAAGGGTTATTTTCTGAAAATAATCCTTACTTTTGGATTTAAAATGGGATGTGCAAACAAAAATAGGCTAGCTTTGTTTAATTTTAAAAATCGAAGCAAAATTAACTAAAATTAAACATATAAGCAAGCCAATGCAAGGTAAATAAAGCATATCACGTAAAGAACCATTATTTATAACAGTGGCATTCATATTTGAATCTGATTCAAATAAGTTAGATAATTAAGATAATTTTTTAAATTTAAATTTAATTATCCAATAATCAAATTTAAATTAAAAATTTTAAACATGACAATCATTTAAATGTAAATTCAAACTAATTAGCTAATGATTTTGTTTGAAAGTAAATTTAAATAATGTAATTATCCTCAATTATCAATATTCTAAAATTCAAATTTTGAATTTACTAATTATCTAATAATTAACAATTCAAAAAATTGAATTTTATTGAAGTAACTTCAATTATTACCAATTTATCTCAAGGTAAATACTAAATATCTCACCTCAGTAAATTCAAACAGGTTAAATAAAATTTAACATTTGACATTTATTATTGAGATAACATAATTATTATTTGAGATAAAAAACTTAGATTAATTTATTGTGTTTATATATATATATATATATATATATATATATATCAAATATATATATGATGGCATACATAAATTAAACCAAATAAAGTAAAAAACAAATTAAATTAAAAAAAATGTCGGCAGCACAATTTGAGCGCCCTGCCCACGTGGGACGCGTGGGCGGACGCGCCCGCGCCCGCCCGCGGGCGCCCGTCGCGTGGCGGGCTCTCGCGCCCGCCACGCGGCTGCGCCGCGGCGGGCACCGCCCGCGCACGCGGGCGGGCGCACTGCGCCCTGAGCGGCGCAGTGTGCCCAACGTAAATTTTTTTTTTTTACAAAAAATTTGCTCCAGAGATGCCCGGCATCCCCTTCTACAAATAATAATTGAAGATTTTAATTCCCCTACAAATATGGTTCTGTACGGTGATAAAATACCGACCAGAGCGCGAACTTGGCTCTGATACCACTGTAAGGTTCCACACAGCACCCTCGGGTAGCGCAGCGGATAACAAAAATTTCATTTGCCCGAACCCGGCTGCATGGAATCCCAGATCCATGCTCTGATCGACGCTTTAATCGCCCCAACCCCTAACTACGGGTTACGTATTTATACCTTGCGCGGAACGACGCTGTCCGCAGTGCCCGATGCAGAATACCGAGCCGCACAGATGCACGGCCTCTAGAGCTGATCCACACGGATCCTTGCGCAGCGACGGCACCCCCCCCCCCCCCCCCCGGCACGACCTTCCCCGACCCTTTCACCTTCTGGAGAGAGAGAGAGAGCAAGAGGGAGGAAGAGGGGAGGAGCTAATCCTCCTTCTTTAGTCTTAATGCTTGATTAGCCAAGAGAGGGTGAGAAGTCTCGTAGCATCTATATATATATAGGATTTGGCCCATTTCTAAAAGAGCTCCAAAGGACCAAAACGGTATATATGTCCTTCCCATTATTATATATATATATTAAGCCCCTTTTATATGCCTTTCCAAAAAGAATTAAAGAGAATTAATATATGCATTTGTATAATAATAATCCGTCACCCAAGAATCCATTGTGTGTGATCCTCTACGCCCTTAGTCACTCTAGTTTAAGGCTCATTAACTTCTAATTCTCAATTAGAAGTAAATTAAACTTATTATTCGCTTCTACTAGAGCCGAATAATAGTTTAATTTATTATGAACCTTTGATCACGTTGGGTCAAGTAAATCCGCGTGATCCTAGAGGACGCCGGGTTTAAACCATCCTATCTGGTACCTGTAAGTCTATAGTTACCGTATCGATATAATCCCTCGCTCCTTCTATGAGTCTGGTACGATCGAGGGTATGGTTTCTGTTAAATCCCATGATCGTGCCATTTGGCCATGACCTCCTTAAAGTGTATGACGTCCGTTCTAAACGAACTCACACGACCCTGGCCAGGGATTTAACGGAGCGTCAATGTCATGACCCATTAACTATCTGATATATACCCGATAGTGAGCGATCCCCTTTTGACCATTGATGATCTTCACACGTATCCTGGAGTGGTTAATGACTCGACAACTCATGACTTATGGTTAAAGTCACTTAGCCAAGTAATTAAACAATTCCACTCCTCGTGTAAGATCCGATCAATGTCTCAGGTCAAAGGACCAACGATGCTACTGAGACCGTTGGATCTTCAGTTGACATTAGGTATAATCAACCATCTGAAGATCCAATAGCGGATCAGTTCAGTGCACTTCCTCCCAGGACGTACACCTACACATATGTGTTGGTGCCCCGCACCAATGACCATGAGACTGGTCACTGACACATCATGTGTACTGGTTTAATAGGTAATCAAAGTCCCCGAGTGATTACCCTCCAACCATGAACAATTTAAGGTATGCGTCCATGTAAAGTCAGTCTCAAGTTCAAGATCCCATCTCGAGCTGACTTTACAACCACATATCCTAGGGACATCGTAAAGTAATATACAATCACATATTTACGCTCAAATATCACTTTATTAATAATGAACAAGATCGTACAACTATTGGGCCTATCGGACCCGAAATTAGCCTGTAGCACACCAATACTAACAGTTAGCACCTAGTCCACCTTTTGGATTGGCTCCCTGCAAATTTCATCAAGTAACGCCCCCTCCCTACAAGACAATGCCGACTTCTACGGTGGACGTTCCGACAGTTGGGGTAACTCCAGTTCGCCCCCTAGCCTTCGTCAGGATGACGAACTTGCCCTGCCAGTGTTTTATATTTGACACAGATGGGGAGAAGGAAAGGAACTACATCCCTGCCCAAGCTCAAGAGTAAAACTTTGAGTCACTAGAGGCAGGGGCAACACTGAAGGCAAAAGAGGTTAAGGAAGAGATTGGCGGCAGGGCGACACCCTATCTGACCGCAACAGTGGGCAAAGGCACACAAGACCTGCCAGGAGTTGGGGGTCATCTATCCCGGCTAGACCCCGTAGAAACCCAACACCTCTTCAAAAAGACGGGGGATGGGTAAGTGAAATCTAGCCCTGAAGGACCCCACCGGCACGGTGATCCCCTCCGAAAAGTGAGTCCCCAATCGCTCTTCAGTGGTAAGGAAGAGGATGTCGAACTCTAGGGTGATCTGGTACCCTTCCCTCAGACATATGGTAATACGATAGGAGACCAGAGAGATAGGGAGATTAGAAGGAGCTCCTGAGGGACCCAGGGTGCCACCAATGGTTGCCTCTGAGCTGCTCGTGGAGGGCTCAGACTTAGCTATGATCAACCTCCTACGGGGAGTCATGGGAGAAAGGGGGAGGAAGAGAGCTCATCGGAAGAAGAAGGAAGAAGGAAGCAGTGAGAGCTGGCACCAGATGAGACGAACGGATGCCTCGCCCGCCATTCCCCGCGTTCCTTTTAAAGTGAAAGAGACGGGAAGTGAGACAACGGGCATCAACGGCCTAGATCACGCCATCGTCGGATGGGCAAATCCCCATCATCCCTCGAACGGGGGGGAGAAACCTAGCTCGCGTCTCTTCGCCATCCAATCATCATAACGATGATGTCGGCTCCTGGCGGTTCGATGGATGATTGGCAGGCGCATTTAAAGCTCCATGCCCTAATCCTGAGGTGCTAGGTGTGGAGACCAAGCATCACCCCCTCTCCCTCCTTGGGCAAGGAGGGGCCTGAGGACCTCCCGAACACCGAGCACCCTCATTGCTCGAGACTGGGGGGATAGTGAGGAGGCCCTATGTCGCCAGCCCATCGAACGCCCACCATCCAGCCCATCACGAGAGCCCAACTCCCCCGAGCCCATGACGCAGCCTAGACGGGCCAATACACCATCTGCCCTGGTGTAGCCCAGTGCAGGGTCCGTACCCGCGTGCTGCTTCTCCAATAGCGGTACAAGTGCATGGCTACTGCTGCGCATTAATGGCAAGTGGCACTCCAGCCCAGCGATGGAATCGAGATGCCACCCGCATTGCTCCCCCTGTCAGTGTAGGCTTACGCCCTCTCTGGCTAGCCCTACCACATTAATGACTAGCGTCCCTGTCGCATTAATGGCGGAGCTACCACCCCGGTGGGAAACGACAAGGCAACGCCTATGCCTCCCTGCCTCGTCAGCGGCTGGAGCTGGGCGGCTCACATCTCTCCCAACCACCGCAACCCAATAGTCAACTCCCTAGACGACGGTATTGTTGGATTTTCCAGCATCTCCCTTAGGGATTTACTATTCCACGTGGGTTATGGGGTCCATGTGGGCCATCGATGCGTTGGCAGCCCATCCTGCCACATGGATTATGGGGTCCATGTGCGAAGCCCCTCATGCCCACCCACAGCACATAGACGTGGGGTTCTGCAATGCCATAAGGAAATACGATCCGCCTTCGCTACTAGCTCGAGCTTTTAGCACAACGGTTGGGGCATGATCCTAGAAACTGGTATCAGAGCGAGGTCGCGGGTTCAAATCCCCCAGGTGCCACTGGGGGGAAGATTGTTGGATTTTTCAGAGTCTCCCTTAGGGATTTACTGTTCCACGTGGATTATGGGGTCCACGTGGGCCATCAGTGCATTGGCATCCCATCCCGCCGCATGGATTATGGGGTCCATGTGCGAAGCCCCTCATGCCCACCCACAACACATAGACGTGGGGTTCTGTAATGCCATAAGGAAATACGGTCCGCCATCGCTACTAGATCGAGCTTTTAGCGCAACGGTTGTCGCATGATCCTGGAAACAAAATTGTTGGGTTTGATGTGCTCCCTCCTTGTCTTTGATAATTATTTTGATGATAGCAAAATATTGTGTGCCTTGCGTGTGTGTAGAAGGACATTCGTATGTACAAGTGTTGTGGCAAATGAGCTAATATGTTGCCATCTTCTTTTGCAGGTTGTCTTACAGGGTTGAAATCAGGTTGTCTTACCGGGTTGGAATGCACAACATTTCATAAATTTATTTTAGATGATGACTCAAGCATATTGCTCATGACATCTTGGAGAGTTCAAGTGAAAACTACATTTTTAAGTGGATTGTCATATGGTTTGAATGGGTTACATATTGTTTAATTGTCCCTTGTAAAATTGGGGTTTCATGTATTCACATCATGCTATTTAACATGCTGCAATTGTTATACAATTCTAGGATTTCTGAACTTGCTCATGCATATTGATATTGTGAATTCCATGTTTTCACAAGCATAACTCATTCCTAGAACTCATGTTGATCATGGTAAAATATGGGTTGATTTGCCCTCATATTGGTCAAATGGTTGGGTTATTGTATTTGATCCATGAAGAAAGGAAATTGAGTTTTTTAGTGGTTCTCAATTGTGCTTAATGTATCGTCTTACAAAGGGTCCTTGACATTGTGCCTTGCTTAGCATTCTCACATGACCTTTGATGTGTTTGGCTTGAACCACTCCTATACTCAGTTTGGTCTGCTTTGCATAACCCTTGATGATTGTGAGTCAATTTGAAAGGATAGTTGAATGGTCCTTCAATTGGCTATCAAATGATTCTTAACGGCTGTGTGAATAAATTGAGTTCAGATTGCTCTTGACTGAACTTGGATTTATAGGACTGAACTTTGAATGATTGGACTATATCTGGAACTTTTGGACTGATCTTGATAGTCCTGGTGTGTAATAGAACTCGTGTGGTTTGCTTGAATCACATTTGATATGTGAGTTTATGAAGAATTTAGTTTGAAAATCCTTGAATCACTCATATGTAATACTGCACTTCAATATATTAATATGCAGGTTGAAGGAATTATCCATATGTTATATGACTGTTCATATTGAGTCGGACTAAATTTGCATTTAATATGTGATTTGATTGAATGAATTTGGAACTGGGTTTTCCAAGCTTAGGACTGAATCAATGATAGATATGTTCTGTTGAATCTCATATCTGGTGTCAATGTATCAATATTTGACATGTTAGCTTGAGGTGTGAATGACATAATGCAAGATAATTGTTCTTATCAATTGCATTGGTGAAATTAAGTGAGCTTCTAATGTTGCAGGTTTCTTAAATGTTCACAAATCTTGAAGTCATGGTAAGAATGTATTTTTGATGTATTTCCATGTAGCTAAATTAGGTTTATTTCATACCCCATGGCATTGGGCTTAATTGGGTCACATTAGGCCATATTCTATTTCTGCACTACAAGAGTCGACTCCTTGGTGGCAGGTGTAGCACCCCAGTGTATACTTGAATAAGTTAAAAGGGTAATTATAAAGAAATTAAGGGAACATTCCGATAGGTCAAGTTGCAACCAATTTTCAAAAATCTGGAAAAATTATAATCGCATAGAGGACGAATAGTTTAAACTTTTGTTCTTCTGGGTCTATCCCTAATTAAAATCTTAAGCCAGCCGAATTCTGAGAATTAGGGCGTAATCCACGTTTTAGCTTGTCGGACCTTGGATCGTTGAATTCAAACCCAATACCCGACCGTTTGAGCTCAGATCAGACCCTATTGAACGGCCTCGATGAGGAGATCATTTTCCCCTCTGTTCCAGTCGAAACCCTAAATCATAGACTTCGAATTTGGAGAATGAGCAGCGACTTGGCCGGGTCTTACGTGATTCGCGCGCAAGTGGAGGTTCGTGGACTCTATTTATCCCAATCGACGCCCTAGCTATCATTCCTTCTATTTAAACGAACCCTAGACCGACATAGACTCGCTTGGATGCTGTGGCGACCGACGATGAGTTAGATCGTGGGAGATATTTGGTATTCTTCGCGCGACCGGCCGGTGACCTATTGTCATCTTCTTCCTTCGTAGGTTTTAGCTGACCAAATCCTAAGAGTTATATATGGTTGGACTCGTCTCTCGGTCCTCTTTCCATTTATATAAAAAGCCCTAAAAGTTATGTAGTATCCAGAGAGAAATCATAGTTTTGGTTGGCGCATGTTATATTAGGGTTTATCTTGTTATCATCGATTAATGTTGGGTTAAACAGGCTTAACGACTCAATTAATCCATCCATCTTATGTAGTTTTTCGTGCTCTTTCTATTAGTATATTTTTGCCCAAATGTCATGCTGTATATCTCGCGAATTTGACTTTCTAAATGGTGGTTATCATGATTGTATCGTTCTGCCTTACTGTTTCAATAACGGTCTTATAGTGACCGCTCTGCATTGAACGGCCCCTCGATAGACCGTGTGGTCTAGGGCGATGGTTCATCTCCAGACCGCGCAGAGACCCCCGCGGCCCCTTGATAGACCGTGCAGGGCCTGTATGGCCTCCGGGCCTACATGACCTGAAAGGCCTATCGACAGACCGCTGAGGCCTGTTGGGCGGTTCTGGACAGACCATTTTATCACGCAGAATGGTCTATCTTTGTTTTTAGCATGATTCATCCTGGTTAAATAATGCTAATGATAGATAGCAACCTATAAATTAAATTGGAATATATGGAAGATTAATTAATAGCAAATCTTGCTTGATTACCTTGTACCTTTCGTACAATTATATTCCCATGCTCTTGTCAACTTATTGAAACATGAATCTTGATCATAACTATGTTGGAAATGGAATAATGATTCTAGGATTGTTTTACAGTCACTCCACTCCGGTGATGTTGACTGACCGTCATGAATTCATTTTCTGATGTTTTACTAGCCTCAATTCTTGTAATGGTTGGGACTCTCCGTCGGATACTCCTTCCGTCGGACTAGGACCTCCATTAAGGGACCTCCGTAAGCCCCTGCGAGTCTGGGATTCCCACTAGGACGTCGGACAGGTTGTACCACAAATCCTGCACCTGATTATCTCGATCGGATCGCTCGTTTGGCTCTGTTCCTTGTCACGGCCCATTTTGGACCGTCTGAGCCATACACGGTTGGATCCAGACCATTTGAGTCATTGAACGGCCCTGATGAGACCGTGTACAATTGCCAAGTGCACCAACCTTCTTGAGTTGTGCACCGACCTCTGCTGTGGGTCGACTCCAGTTGTGTACACGGCTATGCATGGACCGTTCTATTATTGAGCGACCCGTCCCTGACCGTTTAATAACTGGAGGTGCACCGACCTACCTTGCTTGCACCGACCTATAGTGTGCACCGACCTAGAGTGTGCACCGACCTCAGATGGTACACGGCCCCTTATTGACCGTTCCATCATTTGAACGGCCCATGAGAAGACCGTTTATTTCCTTGGCACCGAGCTGGGTTATCCCTGGCCCAGTTCACCCTATACGGCCCATGGTTGACCGTCCTATTATTAAGCGGCCCGAACATGATCGCGTACCTTCCAGCTTGTGATGATTCACGTTTTCTTGTGTGCCTCGATAGTCGGTCCAGGAGTGGCTTGTACTATTATTTTCCTCGATTATTCTCGTTATATCTTGAAATGTCTTGGCCGAATTCCTGTGAATTTCTAGACAAAACTTGGGATCTTGGATCCACCAAATCAATGCCAATGCACCGTAAGGGCCCGGTCTGGTCCTGGGGAGAGCGCCCGAAAAGTACTTGTGCCCATGGGAGTTTGTAATGACATGGTGAGGCATTGCACCGAGTGCATGGCTAGCGTCATGTCTATGACGCTCCATTCACATGATTCTTTCGCTTGAACTTTCCTTCATGGAAATATCTACATGACTTGCTTGTTACATGCTTGATCGGCCAATTCTTGGATATGCTATATTCTTTCTCTTTTGTTTAGTTCGTTATTAATTATCTTTTCGTTTATCGCATCACATTATTGAAAATGGTTAATTACTTAAACTTGCATGTTATTACCTACTGAGCATTCGCTCACCCAGTTGTTTCCCCCCTTTTCAGGTAGCTCAGGTGAGGACTCTCAAACTGATGGGGATGGATAAGAGTGAAGACCTTGGAGCGAACCTACCAGATAGTCTCGAAGAGTCTTTATTAGATAGTTTGAGTCTGAGATGGTGGTTGATGAAGAGTGTAATTTGTTTCAGTCAGTTGTGATGTAAACTCTGTTGAGTTGTTAAACTTGAGATTGTTAGTGTTGATGGAATGTTGGGTATAATCTACGTTATGTTCTAATTAATGCTATTTATTGCCTATGGTGGTATCATTCCTTCTTTTTTGCTCTGATGTGGTGCATGGTGGAAGTATCTAATCATTAGCCCAAGGAACAGCATGTCTGGAAATCAACATATTTTAATCTCTTTCTGCTGCCGCGTTCCGATATTCCGCGTCCGGGCGTGACAGTTTGGTGGTATCAGAGCCTAGATTTTCTAAGGTTCCTAGGTTCCCTAGTGATGTCATAGAACCATGACTAGTTATGAGTTCAAGAATTTCACCCAGTGAGATTGGGTAGAGACTCGGGTTAAGTTAATTAAATAACTCTAGAAGATTCCTGCTAGGTGATTCTAAATTAATTATTCCACGTGTAGGGTTTGTGCAATGGCGGCTGAACGTGCGCAGTGGAGAGACATGCAGCGTACGGTGCAAAGATTAACGCGGGCACTACAGCAAGTAGCCCAGGGAGGCGTGGCGCACCAGGGAGCTGGAGATCTTCATCGAAACTTCCATGGGATGAATCCCCCGCGATTCGGTGGTTCGACAGATCCGGATGAAGCCAAGCACTGGCTGAAGGATATGGAGCACATTTTTGAAGTTATGCAGTGCAGTGACCATGAGCGTGTCCTCTTGACTACCTTCCAACTAGAACGTGATGCCAGAACATGGTGGGATGCAGTGAAAGTTACGTTGGGAGACTGTCAAGTAACGTGGAAGGAGTTCGAGGAACACTTCAACAACAAGTATTTTTCTGATAGAATACAAGAGAATAAGGTGGCGGAGTTCACTACTTTGAAGCAGAGGAATCTTTCTGTTGCAGAGTATGAAGCCCAGTTTTCTCGATTGTCTCGTTATGCAACTCATCTAGTGTCCACGGAGAAGATGAAGGCCAAGAGATTTCTTAATGGCCTGAAGATACATTATATTAATCAATTGGCACCTATGGAGATCCAGACTTATGCCGAGATGGTGAGGAAAGCCCAAGTCCTGGAAGATACCCTGGAGATGACGGAGAAGATCCGTGGGAAGAGCTCCAAGAAAGAATCAACAACTAGTTCCGGTGTCACGCCCCGAACCGATAGCAGCGGGAAGCAGCGTTCGGAACGTACAGCGAAACAGTCATGATAACAAGAGCAAAATAAATAAACACAAATCGACACATGGAGGCCATACAATTTGATAAAAATATATTTTTATTGATGATTGAAATTTAAATTTACAATTTGGACTCAATAAAGACAAAAGAAGAGAAAATGACAAGACTCACTATACTATCTAGACTCAAGAAAATAAAAAGACAGACTCCGGTCTCTAGAGCTCCAAGTTCACTCGATCACGCTGTCCCGATCCCAATTGTAAGCGTTCCGTCTACCGCGTTACCTGAAAAGGGTTGGAAAGTAGGGGTGAGCAAGCAGCTCAGTAGGAATTACACTCTATCATCAGGCATAGTTTAAGTAATTAACCATTTCATGAATGCATGAATAACGCGAGAAAACAATTAAGCATGATAACGAGATAACTAGCACGATAAAGATTGCAAGTCACGATAGCAAGAGCAAGTAATCAGAACTTCAAGTGAATGGCCATATATCAAGTCCAGTCAAGTCGAGTCATGCAAGCAAGTACTTCATGCTTTCAAGCACGAATAACAAGTTCATGAGAATGTGGAATATCGTAGACCCAACACGCTAGATAGTACTCGGTGCCAAATGCCACACCTAGTCATTCACCTCCCCGGGGATCAAGTACTTTTCGGGTGTGCCTCCCAGGACCCGACTGGGCCCTTAAATATGATTGCCTTAGCATTGATTTGTTTGGATCATCGATCCCACGAAATCTAGACATCCACGAAATAGAATGGCCAAGAGTTCCAAGATCAAGTTCATGTAATCAAGGTAAAGTGCATAAGAGTATTGATTTTCTTGAGATTCCAAACAATAAGCTCCTTAATCGAGAGGAAATAGTCATTTAAAGAAATGACTCTTGAAATGGATACATGTTGACAATAGATCTAACAATAGGTCAAAACTCGAGGTACCATAACCTGGATAGGCTAAAGCAGCTCACACACATCAAAACCATGAAAACATCAATTTCAGAAAACTGGAAGGTACACGGTCATTTCTGGTCTGCTTAACACATAAACGATCCATCCTGGGCCGTGCAAGGATGACTGGCTAAAGAACAGCCCAACCGAAACTAAGGATAAACGGACCATTCTGGGCCGCTCTTAGAGAAGAACGGTCAGAAATGGGCCTTTCAACTAGTATAGACGGTCAAGAATGGGCTGTTCATGGCCAAAAGGACTCAAAGCCCAAGAACAGGATAAACGGGCCTTATAGGGCCGCTTGAGGGATGAACGGTCCAATAAGATCCGCTCGAGTACATGAATGGGCCTAATCAGTCTGTTTAACTGGCTTAACTTAATAAACTAGAAATCTACCCAAATGGGCTCCGGGCTACCATAAGTGGGGAAGAACTGAATCAGGGTCCAGCCCACTCTCCACTTGTCAGCCTAGGGCTTACTGGGTCGATCAAATCGAGATTTGGTCGAAGAAAGGACAAGGATAATCGACCAACCTTAAATGGCAATTAGCCAGGGATGCACGGTTCATAATGGGCCGCCTATTGAGTTAAACGGTCCAAATTGAGCCATGACTCACAACACAGCAATCCAAGCGATTCGTGTTGGGTTAGATGGACGCAGTCTATCTCCACTGAGTGTGGATCTAGAGGGGGTGGTGAATAGATCAACTTGCCTAATTTAAAACTACTGTAAGTTCTAAAGCGGAATTTAGGCAAACATCAGTTAAGCTAAAGGAAGAATGCTAAGCAAAGGGTCGACCCATGAAAGCCATTCACCATATCTATATATCGAAAGCTAGACATGAGCATGAGCGATGAAACCAAATAAGCTAAGCAAGAATTCCCATCGCACACAGATTAAACAAAAACACAAACACACTGCACACACAATTTTTAGGTGGTTCGGTCAACGACCTACGTCCACCCCACACTCAACCGAGTATGGCTTCATGCTGCGCAACGCAGCTTGCGTCCGCTGGGCTTTACAGCTTGGCTTAACAATCCGCTGATACACAGCTTCGCTGGGCACTACAGCTTGCTGACCAGAGGATCTGATCCTCTGCAACCGCTGGAGAAATACAGCTTAACCCGTCCAGTGGAGACTACCACTGCAAGACCGCTGACACACAGCTTGAGGAAACAATATTCGAAAATGATAGACAGAATCAAAACGAAAAAGGAAAACCCAAAAGCAATGTAGCTCTAAAGAGTAAAGCTCAGCTCTGGTTTTGAACCACGAGACTGAGATACAAACTCTCTCACTCTCAATCAGCTCTCTATCTCTTCTTCTCTCGTTTTCTTCTTCTTCTCTATTTCTTCTTCTTCTCTGTATCTTTTCTCTCAGTGGATCGAAGGAGCCTTGCTGCTTTGGCTGTATAGACTTTCTATCCTTCTCTTCAATCTCCCTTCTTCTGTGGAAGAAGGCATGTATATATAGCAGCAGCAGCAGTAGGCGTGTGCTCTCCACGTTTCCCGCCAAAGCATTTGGACCACGTGGCAGCATCCAATGGAGTGTCAGAACACGTGTCCTCATCTGGATACCTTGTTCTTCTCGGATCACGAGCCAGGTACCTCAGATCACGTGCCCTTCATTTGTCTCTGCATTCCCTGTCAGACAGACAAGAACATATTCAGTTTAACTGTAAACCATGTACAGGCTTTGCAACCACGAGTGCAATGCAAAGTATGCACAACGCAGTGTATAGACTCAATGATCGTAAAGGCTTCATGAGAAGGAAAGCAGTGTATAGACTTAGTAAATATAAAGGCTTCATAAGAAGAAAAACCAGTGTACAGACTTGCCCAAAGTATAGACTTTATATGAAGTGGCAACGGCTGTACATACTTCCTATATGAAGCAGCCACTGTACATACTCAAGGTGAAGACCGATGCCAATGTATAGACTTTACTGAAGACAATGGACTCGAGTGCAGTGTACAGACTTGACTATGCTCACCCAATACCAATGTATATACTTGATGCTCAAAGAGTGGCTGTACAGACTTGATAACGATCCAGAACGAACGGATGTACATACTTCATGTGAAAGCCCAATGTATAGACTTTGAAGAACAAGCAGCTACAGTCCAATGTGTGGACTTGTCATTCACTGGTGAGTGTACAGACTTCGAATGAAACACCAATGTATAGACTTACCACCGACCATTGTGTAGACTTGAAGAAGTGAGACGATGGCTAAGACACTGTACAACTGGATGTATAGACTTTACTTAACACAGTCCGATGTACAGACTTGGAATTTCAACTGAAGGGTGTATAGACTTGACCAAACAGTCCAGTGAATAGACTTGAATAGCTGAGGCCAGTGTACAGACTTGCCACCGACCAATATGTAGACTCGATCAGCATAAGGCACAGTATAGACATCAACTCTGCACATCGAATGTATAGACTTCAAGTGTGAAGACCATTGTATAGACTTTGGATTCGAAGACCAATGTGCAGACTTTGGATTTGAAGACCAATGTGCAGACTTCAAGTTTCACTGTGGATGTACAGACTTTAGGAAATCAAGCGATGTGTAGACTTGAAGCTCCACGATGGATGTATAGACTTCAAATATTACTGTGGATGTATAGACTTCAGGCTTCAGAAATGAGTGTACAGACTTCACTTAAGAAACGTAGGGAAAGACTCCAATGTATAGACTTTGCCTTGAACGAAAGTCAGTGAAGAATGAATAGACTTTCACAATGTGTAGACTTTGGATACGTGAAAGCTACAGTGAAGGAATGTACACACTTGACCAATTCAAAGGCGAATCGAGTGTACAGACTCTGAGTCCAAACCCAACGGCTGTACAGACTTAGAATGTGAAGACTGATGTACAGACTTCATTAATCAAAGCATGAATGAGACGCTGTACAGACTTAGCCTAAGACATGCATGAACTGACGCTGTATAGACTCAATCTAGACAAGTCTGCTAAAGGAGTCGACCCATCAAAGGATGCGTCGACCCATGACAGTGAGAAATGCAAACAGCAGTGTATGAAATGTAAAGAACACATAGTCAATCTGATAGAGCAATTTCATCAAAGCAAGAGCAGTTGCCAATCAATCAAAACAATGGTGTTGCCAATGAAATAAAGCAAGTGTCAACATCATCAACATAGAGGGGTCACAACAATTCGATCACGTTAACAGGTTCAAGTCTTGGTGGTACAACCTGCTCGGCATCCTAGTGGGAATCCCAGGCTCGCGGGGACTTACGGAGGTCCTGTAATGAAGGTCCTAGTCCGACGGAAGGAATATACAACGGAGAGTCCCAACCATTACAAGGAATAGAGGCTAGTAAAACATCAGAAACCAGTGTAGCGGTCAGTCCATCCTGTCGGAGTAGAACGACTGTCAAAACGGTCCTAATATCATGGTTCATATAATCATGTTTGAAATTAACTTTATTGAGATAATAAACCAATGTCATGATAAAAATGCACAAAAAATATAATTTTAATCTCTCATATGTTCCATTTACTTGTTGGTTGCTAGCCTATCATTAAGACTAGAGATGAAAACATGCTAGATTTTGAAATTAACACAGTTCTGGGAAGATGAACGGTTCGTCCAAAACCTTTCAAAGTCTTGTGCGGTCGTTCTAGAGGCCGTTCATGCAGGAGATGAGCGGTTTATGGATGGCTGCATGAGTCTTTGAGTGGTTCTGATCTAGCCGTTCATCTTATGAAAAGATAATAATGTAAACAACATAGGCGGTCAGACGTCGGTCGTGCACATAGACAAGCGGTCTATCGCATGGCCGCTCATCCTAGAATAATCTCGCCTACCGTCGCCTCGCCCGCCTCCGACGAGTTTGGCTAGGGTTAGCTACTATAACTAAATACACACTATAGAGAGCATGAAAATTGGGACTTTTTTAACCAATAGAATGAGCACAAAATTTTATACAAGATGGCATGATCAATGTTGTACCCGGACTATTTCCCCAGCAAAATACCCAGAAATAAGGGTTCGGGAATTTCCTCGAACACCTTCAAGGCATGGGCTACCCGGCCCCTCCGACAATCCAGTGGGCCCAACTAACGGCCCCAACCCGTTAGCCGAGGTGCACGGTGGCACTAGCAATCGATCGGGACCACTCCCGACTCCTAAGTTGCGGACTTTGCCCGCATTCTACACGACCACCCGGGCCATCCCGGGGACACTCCGACTACAAGCCACACCACGTGGCACCCAGTGAAAAGGCCAGGGGCCTACCCTGGGATGCCTTCTTTCAACCCTCTAAGGTCAAAGGGAGACCCAAATAGGTCAACCACTGGCTCAGGAGGCCAATAGTACGCGTGTATGGCTCACACACGCGTGTTCGGCATTCTGCCGAACACCTTGTGGGCGCACATGTTTCAACCCTTCTACACCAATCCACGGGCCACCCCATGATTCTAGTACACCAATTGGGTTCTACAACAACCCCCCAGCAAGTCGGGGCCACCCCCGACCCTCAGACACGTGGCAACAAGCCACTGAACTTAGCTCTCGGGCCAACCCGAGGCTACCCTGCCAACCCGCCGTACAACATGGCACGTAGCACAAGGCAAGGCCCATCGGCCCAAGGTGCCTCTTCCCATCTCTTATGAACTTCTACCCTTGGCCCTAGGCCAAATCCGAGGCCCATCGGCCACTTATGCGGCTCGTTCGGCAACCCGGGGTGTGCCGGGCATTTGCCCGAACATCTTGCGAGCGGCCACTACAACTCAAAGAACAATGGCTCTCATGGGCCATTTCAACATCCCGGAACTTCATATCCCCCAAGGGATATCCCCAGACGACGAAGGAAGACCTCCGGGGGCCATCCCTCAGGGTTACGGCTTTGCCCGGGGCCCGTGCGCCCCAAGGTGTGGCCGCGCCCCCGGGGAGAGCGAACTCCCCGGGGGGCCGCGCCCTCTCCCCAGCCCTAAGGCCCGACGGCCCTCCCCAGTCCCAGTCCGTGCAAACTCTTAGTTTCACGGTCTGAGGTTCGTGCAAGGTTCGTTCGTCGTACCCGTACGTGGAAGAACTCGCGAAGACGGAGTCCCGGGATTACGTTAAGTCACACACGTCAATCCCTCGATCTTCGTGCACAAGCAGCCAGTCCACCAGTGTATCCTCCCAGTATCCTTTATCCTCTTTCTTCTTAGCCAATTTAGGAAGAAAAATAACCAAAAATCGAGTTTTATATAGGTGGGACCACTCCCCCTCTCTCTCTTCTACTTGGTCTGCCCAAACCCCCCCCCCCTTGGGGAGGGGTTTAGGCGGACCAGCTTGGGCCTCCAAGCTGGTCCGCCTAAACCCCCCAAGGTGGGGGGGGGGGGGGGGTTTAGGCGAACCAGCTTGGACCCCCAAGCTAGTCCGCCTAAACCCTTGTATAAAAAAAATATTTAAAAAAAAAACAAAAAAAGAGGGACTTTGGTCCGCCTAAAATCCCCCTGGGAGGGGTTTAGGCAGACCAGCCTGGACCCCCAGGCTGGTCCGCCTAAACCCCCTGGGGGAGGGGGTTTAGGCGGACCAACTTGGACCCCCAAGCTGGTCCGCCTAAACCCCTCCAAAAATAAAAAGAAAGTTTTTTTTACCCTCCGAAGAGGGGTTTAGGCGGACCAGACTAGCCCCTTGGGCTGGTCCGCCTAAACCCCATCTCTCACACTCCCACACACACAAAACACACACAAATAAAATAAAAATAAAAGTACTATTTGGGGGGTTTACCTGGACCAAGTTGGACCCTCAACTTGGTCCGCCTAAACCCCACCCCCCACCCCTTCAACTTCTATAAATTGCCCCCCTTACCAAAGGACGATGGATGCATATGGTATGTGAAGCACGGACGCACGGACGGACGAGCAAACTTCCCCGGCCTAATTATCGCACCCTCAGATTCTCGGGCCTTTCGGCAAGGGTCGGGAACGCGAGCAGACAAGTGCGCGCGCGGTTGGCTTGCTAGTCGGCTCACACACGTCGAGGGTATGTCGCACGTACTCCCCTCACGCGGTGTCTAGCCGTCTCATGCCAAGTCCATCCCCGCCACATGTAAGATGACCATACCAATGGCAAATACGCCCGCACCCCGGGCCTGCCCGTGTACGGCAACTTACGACACTTACGACGGTGACAAAGGGTACTTCATAGCGCCGCGTCGGCCCTCGACACGGAACCGCGTGCCCACCGTTCACCTCCCAGTCGGCCGTCGGCCCCTCAGATCGATAAATCAAGTCTAGTCGGACCTCTGGCCCGGGAATCATAGTCCCGAGGCCGACCTCGACTCCCCAGCATGACAACACTCACCGTCCGAGACCCGGACCCGACCGCTCACCTCGATCCGTGTTCGACCTCCGCTAGGCGCTAGCCCGTGTCCGTTCTGGCCACCAAGGCAGTCGGACCTACACCAACTCCTCTGTAAAGAGTTCCAGTAAAACATGCGAACATCCGCTTCGCCACGCAATGACCCGGGGACCGGCCCACGTGTCGGATTTGTCCCGCGTCTTGCCCTCGTTGTACTTCAGCCATTTAGGCCCGCTTGTAAAGCCCATGTGGCTCATCATAAAACTAGTAAAATACATACGCCCGTGTTCGGGCCCCCAGCTTCCGACCTACGCCCCTCGGTCTAACACGTACCCCTAGCTGCTGAATGCACCCCAGCCCTCTACCCACGGCTTCAGACACATATACAAACTTTTTTTCAGCATAGAATGAAGGTATTCTGATTCAATCCGATGTAAATAAACACCGGTTGCTTGCGGCCGGTGGGGAAAGACGTCCTGTACACGATTCCTGCAATCATCTACGCACTCGCACCCATGGAACCCCTTCGCTCCACGTGTCGCCCGATCACCCGAGCCCACGTGCCGCGCCCTGGTGGTGCTTCCCCGGCCAAGCCTTGGTTCCATGAGTGATTGTTGAGAGATCGACTGGCATGCCCGCATCTTGTCCAATTAACCCTTATCCCGACACTTCCGTGCCATTCGACCCTTTCCGACTTTCCGTAAAAAGGAGAGTGCCCGGTACCACCATGAGAGGCATGCACCCATAAGGAGGATACCCGAGATACATCAAAATCCCATATTTTCCTTCACCGCTGTATCCCTTCCCTCACCCCGATAATTGGCATAAAAAACCCGCGCAACAATCAATTGAATGTTTAGTGCCTGAAATCCCTACTTAAACTAAGGTGGAACATAGTTAACCCTAATTATGACATGCTTCTACTAAAACTGAAAATTCTTGCAGGATACTACACGAATTTTAAGGCTTTTAGTATCAAACAAAAGAGAGCTTAAAGATGCACAAAATGATATATTTTACTTAATTTTAGCCCGAGAGAAACCTACCTTATTCGAAGAAGAAGGAGGAAGACGCCCGAAACCCTAATCCGAGAACACGCCTCCGATCCTCACCCAAATTCACTCTCGATCAGCCACCCTAGCTCACGCCACCGGCTGGGGAGACAAATAGGGTTCCAGGGGGTCGAAAGCCCTCTACTTATAGGGTCTAAGAAGGTTCCTACATATCGAATTAGCCTAAAGAGTCCAAGGGTTTAAACTCGGCGAAAATTTCGGGGATACCACCTAATCCACGCCGCCGCCGCCAATAGAAGTCTCTAGAGGCTAGGATTTTAGAAAGGAAACAATCTACTAGGGTTTATCTATCAAATGGGTCTGGTTGGGGCTCAAATGGTTGAGAAATGGGCTCGAATTTGATCTTTTAAGATTGATGTGGTTTGAGTTATTAAAACAACGATTTTAACCATTGATTCCTTAATTCAGTCTAATCCAATTTTTATTAGGGGTCGGCCCAGCTGACAATATTGTTTAACTTTTCGTTCTCTACAAGAATATAATTTTTTCATATTTTTAGAAATTATTCAAACTTTGGCCGACGGTTGAAATTTAATTAATTTAATCTATATACATATAAAATTTAGATTATCATGAAAAATTCGATTATCTCTTGAAATATGAAATTTCTTTTATGGTAATTGTAGAAAAATAATTATCCCTTTTTATTGATATAATTTAGCCACTTTCAAAATAAATAATATTCTTTAATTAAGAGAAATCATTGAAGTCATTAAATAGCAAGTAAATAGCTTTAATTCTAATATATATATATATTCAAATTTTAACCTTTACATTTTATTATTTAACCGGGGTGTTACATCCGAGAACTTTAAACCCGGTAATGGCAAGAAGAGACCCAACGGCGGGTCTAGCTCGTGGAAGGGAAAGATGCCGAAGAATGATGAGAAGAAGCCTGGTCCTGTTGCACCATCTAAGGCCCTCTGCAAGTACTGTGACAGCCCAGGTCACAAGATGGAGGAGTGTTGGTGCAAGCTGGGCGCCTGTTTACGTTGTTTTCCAGAATGTCCCCTCTTGTCAGACCAAGTTACATCGACCAAACTGCAAGGAGGTCAGAAGCGCCAGGGCAAGCTTCAAGCCCTACATGAAGATGAGACAGAACCCACCGATGGAGGGTGGACTTGTTGAAGGTACACTTGTTGTTCATGATAAGCCAATTTTTGTTCTTTTCGACACTGGAGCAACACATTCTTTCATTTCTCAAAATTTTGCTAAATCTTTAGTCGTGAAACCTGTGTTAATGAGTTCTCCACTAGCAATTTCGACCCCTATCGGGTCAGGATCAGCAATTAAATATTTCTATCCTTCTAGTAAGGTTGAAGTGAGTGGGTAGATTATGCCAGCTGATTTAGTTTGTATGGACATGAAGGATTACGATGTAATCCTAGGAGCTGATTGGTTGGCTAGATACGAAGCTAATGTCTATTGCAGAACTAGTTATGTGTCTTTTTCTGGACACCCCGAGCTTTCTTTTACTGGGGTTAGGCGTTCTATATACGTACCGCTTATTTTAGCAATTCAAGCTGAGAAGCTATTGAAGAAAGGGTGTAAGGCTTTTCTAGACTTTATTTCTTTAACTCCTGAGAAGGAGATTAAGATTAAAGATATTTCTGTTGTTCGAGACTTTCAAGATGTCTTTCCTGAGGAATTGCCAGGACTTCCACCCGAGAGGGAGGTAGTCTTTCCTATTGATTTGATTTCGGGCACGTCCTCTATTTCTAAGACTCGGTATCGTATGTCTCCTGCGGAGTTAAGATAATTGAAGCGATAATTAATGGAGCTGCTCGAGAAGGGGTTTATTCGTCCAAGTACATCCCCGTGGGGAGCCCCTGTGTTGTTCGTCTAGAAGAAGGATGGTTCCATGAGACTGTGCATTGATTATCGGCAATTGAACCAGCTTACCATCAAGAACAAGTACCCATTGCCGAGGATTGACGAACTATTTGACCAGATAGCAGGAGCTCAATATTTTTCTAAGATCGATCTTCGATCAGGATACCATAAGCTGCGATTTAAGGATGAGGACATCTTTAAAATAGCCTTCCGTAGCAGGTATGGGCATTTTAAATTTGTAGTAATGCCTTTTGGACTAACGAACGCTCCTGCAGCTTTCATGCAGTTGATGAATAGCATGTTCCGACCCTACCTTGATCAGTGGGTCATGGTGTTTATTGATGATATCTTGATATATTCTAAGAGTAAGAAGGAGCATGATGAGCATTTGAAGGTGGCGTTACAATTATTAAGAGATCATCAGTTATACGCCAAGTTTAGTAAATGTGAATTCTGGTTGCAAGAAGTGTCTTTTTTGGGACACATTATCACCAAGGAAGGTATTTCTGTGGACCCTTCGAAAGTGGAGGCCGTAAAGAATTGGGATAGACCTGCAAATGTAACTGAAGTAAGAAGTTTTCTAGGCTTGGCAGATTATTATCGGAGATTTATTAAGGATTTCTCCAAGATTGCAGTACCTCTGACCAGATTAACCCGCAAGGAAAACCAATTTGATTGGTCAGAAGATTGTGAACGGAGTTTTCATACTTTAAAGGAATGTTTGACCACTGCACCTATTTTGGCCTTACCTTCTGGAGAAGGAGGTTTTGTAGTTTACACTGATGCTTCAGGTATTGGCCTAGGTTGTGTGCTGATGCAGCATGGAAAGGTGATAGCCTATTCTTCTAGGCAGTTAAGGAAGCACGAAGAGAATTATCATGTCCATGATTTGGAATTAGCTGTTGTGGTATTTGCCTTAAATATTTGGAGGCACTACTTGTACGGAGGGACATTCACTGTGTTTTCAGATCATAAGAGCTTGAAATACTTATTTTCTCAGAAAGAGCTTAATATGAGGCAGAGGAGATGGCTTGAGTATTTAAAGGACTTCGATTTTTCTATAGAGTACCATCCTAGGAAAGGTAATGTGGTGGCAAATGCCTTGAGCCGCAAGCCAATAGCTAAATTATCGAGCCTCATGTTGCAAGAATGGAGGTTGTTGGAGCAGTTGGCTAGTTTAGACCTCAACGTTAGTAAGAATCAGGTCATGATTTCAACAATCCAGCTTCGTCCTGAACTATTAATGGAAATCAAGTCTATGCAAGAAAACGATCCGATGTTAGTAGAGATCAAGGAAAGTTTAAGTAGTAGACCAGATTTCATCCTAGCCGATGACGGCAGATTGTTATTTCAAGGAAGGACCTGTGTGCCTGAAGTAGTTAAGTGAAAAATAAGCTCCTTGAGGAAGCTCATAGGTCCAAGTATACTATTCATCCTGGAGGTACTAAGATGTACAGGGATTTGAAAAGATCCTTCTGGTGGCCAAATATGAAGAAGGAAGTTACAGAATTTGTGAGCATATGTTTAATATGTCAACAAGTAAAGGCGGAGCACTTTAGACCTGTTGGGAGGTTGAAGGCACTTGACATACCCCAATGAAAATGGGAGAGTATTGGTATGGATTTCATCATAGGTCTACCTAGAACTCGCAGTGGATCAATGCAATATGGGTCATTGTTGATAGATTGACTAAGTCTGCTCATTTCTTGTCCATTAAGTCCAAATGGACCGTTGATGTTTTGGTTGCTCTGTATATCAAGGAAGTTGTGAAACTTCATGGAATACCATTAAGCATTGTGTCAGATAGAGACCCAAGGTTCACTTCACATTTCTGGAAAGGACTATAAGAGTCCTTGGGAACTCGTCTGAATTTCAGCACTGTCTTTCATCCTCAGACAGATGGACAGACGGAGAGACCAAATTAGATTGTGAAGGATATGTTAAGAGCGTGTGTAATTGATTTTAGAGGTAGTTGGCATGAGCATTTGACTTTGATTGAGTTTGCCTACAATAACAGTTACCAGTCTAGTATCCAGATGACTCCGTTTGAAGCTCTTTATGGAAGAAGTTGCCGATCACCTTTGTGTTGGGACGAGGTGGGCGAGAAGTAATGGCTGGGACCGGATCTCGTTTCAGAATCAACCAAGAATATCCGCAGAATATCCGCCTTATCCGAGACCGTCTGTAAGTAGCCCAATCAAGACAGAAAAGTTATGCTGATTGTAGAAGGAGAGCTTTAGAATTCGAAGTTGGCGAGCACGTATTCCTGAAGGTGTCACCCCTGAGAGAAATTCGAAGGTTTGGCATCCGTGGCAAGTTGAGTCCAAGATATGTTGGCCCTTTCGAGATTCTGGAAAGAGTGGGAGAAGTTGCTTACAGATTAGCTTTACCACCGCAGTTATCGGGAGTACACAACATCTTCCATGTATCGATGTTGCGAAAGTATGTTTATGAGCCCATTCATATCATTCACATGCAGACCTGGAACTGAAAGAAGATTTGACTTATGAGGAGAAGTGTCACGTCCCAAGCTTTTATGACAGCGGAAGACTCGCTCGAGGAACGTGAACAGCCGGCATGGTAAGTCTCTTGCAAGCAAGAATGATCAGAGCGCAAGGCAATCACACACATAAATGTAATTGCACAAGATTTTAATCAAACTCCAACTCATTTCATTGATAATCAATATTCAAATACAATAACCTTCAACTTCCTTCAACCTATCAGACTCAAGAAATAGGAAAATTACATAGACTCAATCTAACATTATAGACTTCGTAAGTCTTCACTCTCCATTTGATATGACTTTCATTCGCTCTCGGACCCGCTACTTGTATAACCCGAATCCAAATTCGAATCACTTCCATCTCATGAAAAGAATGGAAATAGGTAATGAGCACACTTGCCAATAGGTATCTTCGCATCAACATGATTAGCACTATTAAAGTAATTCGCATTTTAGCTTTAAAGAAATAAGGTAAAATCATGCGAATGCGATAAATCATGCGATCAAATCAAAGTAACAAGACGATCATGTAAGATAGGATGAACAAGTATGAACTAACAAGAATGTAACAAGAATGTAGCATGGCCTTTCATGAACAAGAATGTAACAAGAATGCACTTTCACTTTTCACTTTCATAACCATAAAGGTTATGCATGAGAACGTCAATCATGTAGCAATTCACTAGATTTTCACGAGTGCTCATGGATTTCACTTATTTATAAAGAAAGTACTCCCAGCACAATGCGATGCCAGTAGCATCATACCCCATGGTTTATAATAGTATGTTTCCGGCAATTAGCCGAGGGGACTAGCATAGAGCCCTTGGACACAATCAGCGTCCGAACTGCATCTTCACGTATAAATCAAGCTACTTCCATGAGTGTAACAATAAAGTATGGCCAAGAATGTAATAAGTTCAATCAATAAGCTTATGACAACAATTATCAAAGAACAAATGCTTCAATTAAGAATATGAGAGATCAAGAATGAATTAAGACAATGTTATGCTTATGGAAACAAATCGGCAGCATAACGGTACATTTATTTAACTTTCATTCATTATATTAAGTTTCTTGATCGATATGATAAGTCCTAGATCATTATCAAGCCATCTCGGAACCTTAGAATATCAACCCTTGGGTCAAACCTTGGGTTAACTAGCTCAAGCATTGTGACGGTCTAATACTGGGCTGTTACATTCATGTGACGGTCTAGCCTTGATCCGTTAGAACGACTGAATCCAGAAATAATAATTAGACTCAGTAAAATGTGACGGTTGTATATTGGGACGTTACAAGGGCCTGACGGTCTAATATAGGTCCGTTACACAGTAAGAACCAGAAAACATCGATAGTGCTTTCTAATCAATTGGGTTTTAATGGTACAACCAACTCGGCGTCCTAGTGGAAATCTCAGGCTCGCAGAGAATTACGGAGGCCTTGAAACAAGATTTCCTAGTCCATTGGAAGGAATATCCAATAGAGAGGTCCTCGTGTCCAAGAATAATGTTCCTATAGTGCAAAGTGTGAACTAATAGACAACATACCGGAATATGTGCCATGTACTTAAAGAAAATGACTCTATTGATAGAGAGAATGTGTATAACAACGTGAAACCAAGATAACACTCCGTCCATACATCATTGAAATTATGGAGTTAATACAAACTATAGTGCTTTGGCATGAAATTAACATATCCTTAAAATACTTCAAGATGCTTTTAACAAGTGATACTTATCATGAACCAATTAATAAATTTAAAGTCATATCAACAGGTCAAAAACTTAGATAACTAGGCATATTTATAAGTTAATGTGGCTGTTCTTCAATTCTGTCTACAGTTACTCTGACGGTCTAGAGTGGGGGCGTCACAGTGATTGTGACGATTTATCGAGGGGCCGTTACAGTGTTGTAATGCATTGAGTCTGGGCCGTCAAAGATAACAGAGGAATTTAAAAACAACAGAAGGTGTGACGGCTTATCGTAAGGCCGTTAGATAATTGTGACGGTCTTACCTTGATGCGTCAGATAGTCTGCTGGTAGTAAAATAAAGTAAAGGTTTATGAAAACATAACATGCCTGGAAATCAAAATACTACAACATGATAAACGAAGTATAGGCCAACTACATGCATGGGTTTTAGTGAATAGATAAGATAATATCTTTGATCTTTGGTTAGGGCTAAGGATATGTATGTAAGCATGAACCCACTAAAACATGAAATTCATGAACTATAATACATGAAACCAAGCACATTCAGAGGGCTTTTATCTCTAACGAGATATTTTTGTCAATCATGAGATAACCTACCGCTTCCCTGGGCTTTAAACTTCTAATTTGAGCCTTCAAGGATCGTCCTGGTTCTTCTCTTCCTGAGGTTTTTCAACAACTTCACGTCGCTCTATCTCTCCAATCTTTTAACCTAAGGACGTGAAATTTTGAGGGTAAGAAGTTGAAACTAAGGTGAACAAAAAGTTCTAAAGGACTGAACTCTAATTACCTCGTTTAGACGTCCTAATCTCTTGATCTTCAGAGGTCTTGTGTTCAGTTTCCTGGGTTACTATGGTCCAACCCGTAACTTTGGAAGCTTCAATCTCCTTGGTTAGTTGATCTCCTAGCACGAAATTTTGAGAGCTATTAGTTTAAAATATAATAAATAAAATCTTCTAAAGAACTTACCTGAAATTATGACTCCTTACCTTGATTCCATGCGAGCCAAAGTAGGGGTCGCTCAATTCAGAACTAGGTCCTATTTATAGGGTTTTGGCTAGGGTTTGAAGATTAGATCGATTATAGAGTCCTTAATTTGCCAGGACCTAATCCCTAAGAGTCCTTAGTAATGTTATAAGCTCTCCCAAGTTGATCTCTTGCAGATAGGATCCCAAAGTTCCAATCTTTCTGCTCGTTCTTCCATTCACAGAACTATCAGGGTGTAACGCATCAGTCTAGGTGCGTTACGTGGCTGTGGCGGTCACACGATAGACCGCTACATCCAACATGCACAGAATTCAACATAAATCAAACTCTTTTGTTAATTATCCATATTATTATCGATAAAAATGATATTTATCCTTAAAATACGTAAATAGGCTAAATAACATTCTAGAATATGGGCCAAACTTAATGGGCTTAGTCCTTTAACCTATTGGGTTTCAATTATCAAAGCTAGATTAATTACTTAACATAAATTGGGCCTTATAATGATTGATTTAATCTAATATTTATTTATTAATCCATTTTGGGTCTTTAAAATTCTCAGAAAATAATTAAATATACTAAAAATAATTTATAAAAATTCTGGGGTCTTACACCCTCCCCCACTTAAGTGAATTTAGTCCCCAAATTCAATATATGAGTTTTTACGAAGAGTGTATGTATTTTAAGGTATTAAAAATTAACGTATACCTTTTATCTTCTCACCTCCCTCGTCTAGAATGGCATTTAATCGACCTCGCTTCCCGTGTCCGTTGTTATCCCTTGATGATTGTTCATTGATGAGAGGACACATGGGCAAGCGATGTTCCCGACTTCCACACTTGAGACAAGTGCCGAGACGTTTCCAACATTCTTCTACCGAGTGCCCAAACTTTTCACAAAATGAGCAAGGTGCCATGGCTTGCTCCTTCTCTTCTTTAACTTTCTTGTTCTTTCCATTTCCATTTCTTTTTCCATTACCGTTCCCATTACGGGACCTCTTAATATGACGATTTTCAACCTCATCCACTTCTTTCTCTTCTTGCCTATCATGTTTTCGACTTGACCTCTCTCCTCGGAGCCTCTCCACCTTCTCCATGGTTCTTTCACATAGATGCGCTCTTTGCACCATCTCTGTATAGGTGCGGATATTCTGAGTTCCAAGTTGTTGGATAAATCCGGACCTTAAACCATCCATAAATCGGTTGGCCTTAAATAAATCAGTGCTTACCAAGTGAGGAGCATAAGGTGCTAGTCGAGAGAATTATAATTCATATTCCGCCACGGACATCGCGCCTTGTTTTAAGGAGGCAAATTCCATAGCCTTTCTCTCCTTTACATGCTCGGAGAAGTACTTAGCGCGGAATAAGGTGAGAAAGCCATCCCACGTATGAGGTACATCGGCAGGTGGCGTCGGAATGGATTTCCACCATGTACGAGCATCCTTGTTGAGTTGGAACGTGGCAAGTCAAACTTTCTCCTGGTCTGTGCATTGCATGACATCGAATATTCGATTCATTTCGTCGATCCAGTTTCCCCCTTCATCTGGGTTAGAAGATCCAGAGAATCGTGGAGGATTTAAACTTCGGAAATTACCGTGTAAGTTACCCGTGCCAGCCCTTCCACTAGCTTGGGCCACTGTTTGTAGGGCTTGAGTAAGTCCCGCAACAGTTTGCTACATCTCGTCCCATTTTATACGATGAGCCATTGGGAATCAAGGTACCTGAGAATATGGACATTGTAGTTATTTAGTGTCGGGAAGATTTATCCTAAGATAATTTCTATATAACTATCTCATCCTGGGTTCTACCCAATTCTCACATGGGTGAGGAAATTTCTTCCTTAGTTCATAGGTAGGGGTACTTAAACCTTGGACTTATCGTATGACATGACTCATTTCCCTATGTCCTGAGACTTAGGCTCTGATACCAACTTAACTGTCACGCCCCGAGATTTTATGACAACGGAAGACTCGCTCGAGGAACGTGAACAACCGGCATGGTAAGCCTCTCGCAAGCAAGAATGATCAGAGCGCAAGGCAATCACACACATAAATGTAATTGCAGAAGATTTTAATCAAACTCCAACTCATTTCATTGATAATCAATATTCAAATACAATAACCTACAACTTCCTTCAACCTATCAGACTCAAGAAATAGAAAAATTACATAGACTCAATCTAACATTATAGACTTCTTAAGTCTTCACTCTCCATTTGATATGACTTTCATTCACTCTTGGACCCGCTACTTGTATAACCCAAATCTGAATTCGAATCACTTCCATCTCCTGAAAAGAATAGAAATAGATAATGAGCACACTTGCTCAGTAGGTATCTTCGCATCAACATGATTAGCACTATTAAAGTAATTAGCATTTTAGCTTTAAAGAAATAAGGTAAAATCATGCGAATGCGATAAATCATGAGATCAAATTAAAGTAACAAGACGATCATGTAAGATAGGATGAACAAGTATGAACTAGCAAGAATGTAACAAGTATGAACAAGAATGTAGCATGGCCTTTCATGAACAAGAATGTAACAAGAATGCACTTTCACTTTTCACTTTCATAACCATAAAGGTTACGCACAAGAACGTCAATCATGTAGCAATTCACTAGATTTTCACGAGTGCTCATGGATTTCACTTATTTATAAAGAAAGTACTCCCAGCGTAATGCGACGCCAGTAGCATCATACCCCATGGTTTATAATAGTATGTTTCCGGTAATCAGCCGAGGGGACTAGTATAGAGCCCTTTGACACAATCAGCGCCCGAACTGCATCTTCACGTATAAATCAAGCTACTTCTATGAGTGTAACAATAAAGTATGGCCAAGAATGTAATAAGTTCAATCAATAAGCTTATGACAACAATTATCAAAGAACGAATGCTTCAATTAAGAATATGAGATATCAAGAATGAATTAAGATAATGTTATACTTATGGAAATAAATCGGCAATATCACGGTACATTTCTTTAACTTCCATTCATTATATTAAGTTTCTTGATTGATATGATAAGTCCTAGATCATTATCAAGCCATCTAGGAACCTTAGAATATCAACCCTTGGGTTAAACCTTGGGTTAACTAGCTCAAGCATTGTGACGGTCTAATACCGGGCCGTTACATTCATGTGATGGTCTAGCCTTGATCCGTTAAAACGACTGAATCCAGAAATAATAATTAGACTCAGTAAAATGTGACAGTTGTATATTGGGCCGTTACATGGGCCTGATGGTCCAATATAGGTTCGTTACACTGCTAGAACCAAAAAATATCGATAGTGCTTTCTAATCAATTGGGTTTTAATGGTACAACCAACTCGACATCCTAGTGAGAAGCCCAGGCTCGCGGAGAATTACGGAGGCCTTGAAATAAGATTTCCTAATCCATTGGAAGGAATATCCAATAGAGAGGTCCTCATGTCCAAGAATAATGTTCCTATAGTGTAAAGTGTGAACTAATAGACAACATACCGGAATATGTGCCATGTACTTAAAGAAAATGACTCTATTGATAGAGAGAATGTGTATAACAACGTGAAACAAAGATAAAACTCCATCCATACATCATTGAAATCATGGAGTTAATACAAACTATAGTGCTTTGGCATGAAATTAACATATCCTTAAAATACTTCAAGATGATTTTAACATGCGATACTTATCATGAACCAATTAATAAATTTAAAGTTATATCAACAGGTCAAAAACTTAGATAACTAGGCATATTTATAAGTTAATGTGGCTGTTCTTCAATTTTATCTACAGTTACTCTGACGGTCTAGAGTGGGGGCGTCACAGTGATTGTGACGGTTTATCGAGGGGCCGTTACAATGTTGTAATGCACTAAGTTTGGGCCGTCAGAGATAACAGAGGAATTTAAAAACAACAGAAGGTGTGACAGCTTATCGTAAGGCCGTTAGATAATTGTGACGGTCTTACCTTGATGCGTCAGATAGTCTGCTGGCAGTAAAATAAAGTAAAGGTTTATGAAAACATAACATGCCTGGAAATCAAAATACTACAACATGATAAACGAAGTATAGGCCAACTACATGCATGGGTTTTAGTGAATGTACAAGATAATATCTTTGATCTTTGGTTAGGGCTAAGGATATGTATGTATGCATGAACCCACTAAAACATGAAATTCATGAACTATAATGCATGAAATCAAGCACAATCAGAGGGCTTTTATCCCTAACGAGATGTTTTTGTCAATCATGAGATAACCTACCGCTTCCCTGGGCTTTAAACTTCTAATTTGAGCCTTCAAGGTTCATCCTAGTTCTTCTCTTCCTGAGGTTTTTCAACAACTTCACGTCGCTCTATCTCTCCAATCTCTTGACCTAAGGACATGAAATTTTGAGGGTAAGAAGCTGAAACTAAGGTGAACAAAAAGTTCTAAAAGACTAAACTCTAATTACCTCGTTTAGACGTCCTAATCTCTTGATCTTCAGAGGTCTTGCGTTCAGTTTCCTAGGTTACTATGGTCCGACCCGCAACTTTGGAAGCTTCAATCTCCTTGATTGGTTGATCTCCTAGCACGAAATTTTGAGAGCTATTAGTTTAAAGTATAATAAATAAAATCTTCTAAAGAACTTACCCGAAATTATGACTCATTACCTTGATTCCAAGCCAGCCAAAGTAGGGGTCGCTCAGTTCAGAACTATGTCCTATTTATAGGGTTTTGGCTAGGGTTTGAAGATTAGATCGATTCTAGAGTCCTTAATTTGCCAGAACCTAATCCCTAAGGCCCGGTTTGACAACAGATTTGTCGGTGGGATACCGCAATCGGGGAGAGAGAAAATTTCGGTGGACCCCGCGTCATCCTCACACACAAAGGGCCTAACCGACTCCGATTGACTTACTCGACCCCAGAGGGTCGAGTAAGTTAACCCGAAGGGGATGTCAAAGGTGCCCTAAGAGTCCTTAGTAATGTTATAAGCTCTCCCAAGTTGATCTCTTACAGATAGGATTTCAAAGTTTCAATCTTTCTACTCGTTCTTCCATTCACGGAACTATCAGGGTGTAACGCATCAGTCTAGGTGCGTTACGTGGCTATGGCGGTCGCACGATAGACTGCTACATCCAACGTGCACAGAATTCTACATAAATCAAAATCTTTTGTTAATTATCCATATTATTATCCATAAAAATGGTATTTATCCTTAAAATACGTAAATAGGCTAAATAACCTTCTAGAATATGGGCCAAACTTAATGGGCTTGGTCCTTTAACCTATTGGGTTTTAATTATCAAAGCTAGATTAATTACTTAACATAAATTGGGCCTTATAATGATTGATTCAATCTAATATTTATTTATTAATCCATTTTGGGTCTTTAAAATTCCCAGAAAATAATTAAATATACCAAAAATAATTTATAAAAATTCTGGGGTCTTACAAGAAGCCTATCGAGATTTTGGACCGCAAGCAGCAGCAACTCAGGAATCGTTCTATACCTATGGTCAAAGTGCGGTGGAGTCGGCGTGGAATTGAAGAAGCTACTTGAGAATCAGAAGATGCTATTCGGAAGCAATATCCCGATTTGTTCTAAGGTCAGTGATCTCACTCCCCATTTCAAGAAGAGCAGTGAATTTGGAGGACCAAATTTCTTAAAGTGGGGGAGGGTGTAGCACCCCAGTGTATAATTGAATAAATTAAAAGGGTAATTATAAAGAAATTAAGGGAAATTTCCGATAGGTCAAGTTGCAACCAATTTATAAAAATCTGGAAAAATTATAATCGCATAGAGGACAAATAGTTTAAACTTTTGTTCTTCTGGGTCTACCCCTAATTAAAATCTTAAGCCAGCCGAATTCTGAGAATTAGTGCGTAATCCACGTTTTAGCTTGTCGAACCTTGGATCGTTGAATTCAAACCCAATACCCGACCGTTTGAGCTCAAATCGGACCCTATTGAACGGCCTCGATGAGGAGATCATTTTCCCCTCTGTTCTAGCCGAAACCCTAAATCCTAGACTTCGAATTTGGGGAATGAGCGGCGGCTTGACCGGGTCTTACGCGATTCGCGCGCGACTGGAGGTTCGTGGACTCTATCCATCCCAATCGACGCCCTAGCTATCATTCCTTCTATTTAAGCAAACCCTAGACCGACATAGACTCGCTTGGATGCTGTGGCGATCGACGATGAGTTAGATCGTGGGAGATATTTGGTATTCTTCGCGCGACCGGCCGGTGACCTATTGTCATCTTCTTCCTTCGTTTAAGCTAGGTTTTAGCAGACCAAACCCTAAGAGTTATATATGGTTGGACTCGTCTCTCGGTCCTCTTTCCATTTATATAAAAAGCCCTAAAAGTTATGTAGTATCTAGAGAGAAATCATTGTTTTGGTTGGCGCATGTTAGAATTAGGGTTTATCTTGTTATCATCGATTAATGTTGGGTTAAACAGGCTTAACGACTCAATTAATCCATCCATCTTATGTAGTTTTTTGTGCTCTTTCTATTGGTATATTTTTGCCCAAATGTCATGTTGTATATCTCGTGAATTTGACTTTCTAAATGGTGGTTATCATGATCGTATCGTTCTGCCTTACTATTTCAATAATGGTCTTACAGTGACCGCTCTGCATTGAACGGCCCCTCGATAGACCGTGTGGTCTAGGGCGACGGTTCATCTCCAGACTACGCAGAGACCCCCGCGGCCCCTCGATAGACCGTGCAGGGCCTGTATGGCCTCCGGGCCTACATGACCTGAACGGCCTATCGACAGACCGCTGAGGCCTGTTGGGCGGTTCTGGACAGACCGTTCTATCACGTAGAATGGTTTATCTTTGTTTTAAGCATGATTCATCCTGGTTAAATAATGCTAATGATAGATAGCAACCTATAAATTAAATTGGAATATATGGAAGATTAATTAATAGCAAATCTTGCTTGATTACCTTGTACCTTTCGTACAATTATATTCCCATGCTCTTGTCAACTTATTGAAACATGAATCTTGATCATAACTATGTTGGAAATGGAATAATGATTCTAGGATTGTTTTACAGTCACTCCACTCCGGTGATGTTGACTGACCGTCATGAATTCGTTTTCCGATGTTTTACTAGCCTCAATTCTTGTAATAGTTGGGACTCTCCGCCGGATACTCCTTCCGTCGGACTAGGACCTCAATTATGGGACCTCCGTAAGCCCCCGCGAGTCTGGGATTCCCACTAGGACGCCGGACAGGTTGTACCACAAATCCTGCACCTAATTATCTCGATCGAATCGCTCGTTTGGCTCTGTTCCTTGTCACGGCCCATTTTGGACCGTCTGAGCCGTACACGGTTGGATCCAAACCGTTTGAGTCATTGAACGGCCCTGATGAGACCGTGTACAATTGCTCGGTGCACCAACCTTCTTGAGTTGTGCACCGACCTCTGTTGTGGGTCGACTGCAGTTGTGTACAAGGCTATGCATGGACCGTTCTATTGTTGAGCGGCCCGTCTCTCACAGTTTAATAACTGGAGGTGCACCGACCTACCTTGCTTGCACCGACCTGTAGTGTGCACCGACCTGAAGTGTGCACCGACCTCAGATGGTACACAGCCCCTTATTGACTGTTCCATCATTTGAACGGCCCATGAGAAGACCGTTTATTTCCTTGGCACCGAGCTGGGTTGTCCCTGGCCCAGTTCACCCTATACGGTCCATGGTTGACCGTCCTATTATTAAGCGGCCCGAACATGACCGCGTACCTTCCAGCTTGTGATGATTCACGTTTTCTTGTGTGCCTCGATAGTCGGGCCAGGAGTGGCTTGTACTATTATTTTCCTCGATTATTCTCATTATATCTTGAAACTTCTTGGCCGAATTCCTGTGAATGTCTAGACATAACTTGAGATCTTGGATCCACCAAATCAATGCCAACGCACCGTAAGGGCCCGGTCTGGTCCTGGGGAGAGCGCCCGAAAAGTACTTGTGCCCATGGGAGTTTGTAATGACATGGTGAGGTATTGCACCGAGTGCATGACTATCGTGATGTCTATGACGTTCCATTCACATGATTCTTTCTCTTGAACTTTCCTTCATGGAAATATCTACATGACTTGCTTGTTACATGCTTGATCGGCCAATTCTTGGATATGCTATATTCTTGCTCTTTTGTTTAGTTCGTTATTAATTATCTTTTCGTTTATCGCATCACATTATTGAAAATGGTTAATTACTTAAACTTGCCTGTTATTACCTACTGAGTATTCGCTCACCCAATTGTTTCCCCCCTTTTTACGTAGCTCAGGTGAGGACTCTCAAACTGATAGGGATGGACAAGAGTGAAGACCTTGGAGCGAACCTGCCAGATAGTCTCGAAGAGTCTTTATTAGATAGTTTGAGTCTGAGATGGTGGTTGATGAAGAGTGTAATTTGTTTCAGTCAGTTGTGATGTAAACTCTATTGAGTTGTTAAACTTGAGATTGTCAGTGTTGAGGGAATGTTGGGTATAATCTACGTTATGTTCTAATTAATGGTATTTATTGCCTATGGTGGTATCATTCCTTCTTTTTCCCTCTGATGTGGTGCATGGTGGAAGTATCTAATCATTAGCCCAAGGCACAGCATGTTTGGAAATCAACATATTTTAATCTCTTTCTACTGTCGCGTTCCGATATTCCACGTCGGGGCGTGACAGCAGGGGTCTACTTGTGAGGCAGACATAACCTCTGCTGAAATGTGTTGACTCAAGGAGTCGACACTTTCATGTTGCATTGGGTTTTTGTCGCAAACAGAACTGCTGGTGAAACGAGTCGACTTTGAGAGTCGACTCTTTTAACCTGAGTCCTATTTTTTTGTATCATGACAGAATGGGTTAAAGAAAGTGTCGACTCCTTTAGTCGACACTTCTTCTGGGTGACCCGAGTCGGGTTTGCCGTTTAGGTTTCGAACTCCAGTTTTCTTTGTCCATCTTGCTTGGCTTTTTACCATACTACCTTTAGGGTTTCACCCTTCGATTGGGTGTGGTTTTAAGAGGTTTTTAGCATGGGCTAACATGTCTTTTAGCATCTTAGTTTGCTAGTATATGTTGGCTGTGATTCTCATACGAGGCGTTCTTCTCGGGGTTATTGCAATATCTTTTCTTGCAGGAGAAGAAGAACAAGGAGAAGTGTGTCGCACCTTGAGGAGGAAGAAGAAGACCAAGGGAATGTCATCTTCGTGCCATCCCTGCTGATCTGAGTTGCAGCTGTGAGCGAGATTGCTGGACCTTCTACCCGTGACGTCTCCAACAAGCTTGGTCAACTTCTACTCCGAGGAATGATCTCCAGCGCACCCTACCTCTTCTATAAATGGGCTTCAATGCAGATTTGAGGGGGATCTCTTCATCTCTCATCTCTACTCTCTTATTTGAGCATAGATTAATATTTTGGGCGATCATTGTATATCCTTCTATTTTGTTAAACTGAAAATACTTGTGTGTGAAGGTGGAGCTACGTCTCTGAGTGTGTGGATCCTTTGCGGGGCAAGTTTCCCCGAGTTTGTGAGTGTAGACGGAGCTGCGTCTCCGTGTGGGATTTGTGTGCGGGGTGTGCTCCCTGACTGCGCGTGTGTGTGCTGTGGTGGCAGCGGTTTGGGGCTAGGCCCCGTGTGTATGCATTGCTGCGGAAGCAGCGTGTGTGGTATTGGGGTTCATCCCCATTCTGCTACGGTTCGTAGCATGTAGTGAAGCCTCACCAGGGTTCGGTGAGGGGTGGACGTAGGGAGCCCATCGTGGTCCCGAACCACCTAAAAATCTCTGTGTTCCTTGTGGATGCCTGTATGATTGCCCATTTCTCCTATCTCCGTTCACAGGTCTATTTACATATTTTTATTCACTGCATCATCACACATTGCTAACTCTGCTATCCTTGTTTGGTAAAAGTTAGTTCGTTCTTTCCATTGTATACACGGGTGAGATCGTAAAGATTGAGTGAACTATTAAATCTCACCTAAGTCAAGTTTAATTAACGCAGTTAATTCTAATTCCGTTGTATTTAGTTTAAATTATTTTTAAAATCTGCCATCTCGGTAGGGGGACATTTCAACCCCCCTTCTTGTCTGCCATCTACTCTGGGCCAACAATTGGTCTTAAGGCACAGTCTCTGATTTTCATACACGGACCTCACGGTCTAGGAGAAAAGATCTATTCGTGATGGCTAGTGTGAATTCGGTTCCTATCTTTGATGGTTTTGATTATACATCTTGGATTGGAAAACTCTGTATTTGGATTTCTAGTAGTGATCCGAATCTTATGAATCTAATTACTCACGGTCCTTATAGTCTTCCAAAAAATGAATCAAGGTGGACCGAGGAGGATAAGAAAAAGAATTCTGATAATTTATTTGTTTTGAATGCTCTTAAGGCTGCAGTGAACACTGACGTATATCCATTTGTTTCATCTTGTAGGTCAGCCAAAGAAATCTGGGATGGGCTAAATGAAGCTCAAGATGAAAGCTGGAATGATGAGGGGCTCGTGGCAAACAATGGGTTTGAGCGTCAAAGCGAGGAGAGTTCAAAGGTAAACTCAGACTCCGATAAAGAAGATGAGCTTAGCTATGATGAATTGATGAATGCCTATGATGAATTGTTTAACAGATATAAAATAATGAAATCTAAAAATTGAAAACTGAAAAAGGTAATTCAATATACTACACATGTTCCCTCCTCATGTGAGAAATGTTCTGAACTTAGGAACTTGAATGAAAGCTTATTGCATGATGTTGATGTTCACAAAGAAACAATTACTTGTCTAAGAAATGAAAATTCTGCTCTAAAGAATGAGATTACTCAATTGGAGAAAATTGAATGTGACCTAAGAAGCAAAATTGAATTGAATTCTATTGATCATGATTTGTGTAATGAATTAATTCTGAATGATGAACTTGCTAAGGAGAATGAAGAGTTGAAGCATTTAAATACATCTAAATCTGAAAAATTGCTTGCCCTTGAAAAGGGAAAATGCATGTCTGTTGATGAATTCGAGAAATTGCATGTATTGTTAAAAGAAATTGAAAGCCATAAAAGTGTTAATCTCTTGTTGAATGAGAAAATTACATCATGTGAAAAAGAGATTGCTAATGTCGAATTGCACATTTCATCTTTGAAAAATGAAATCATGAGTTTGAATGAGTCATTGCATCTGTGTGATCAGAAACAGAAAAATGTCAATGATCATTCTTGTATGTATGCAGAACCCTCAATTGTTAAACATGCTCATGCATCGAGAAAAAGAATGAATGTTTCATACTTTTATTGTGGAAAATTTGGGCATGAACTGTATGATTACTTTTTGATGAAACTTGATGATGATGAAGCATCGAAATCAAGAGTGAATACTGTTGATAGTTCCAAAAATTGTAAGAAACCCACAAAGAAAAATCTCAACATTCATTGTTTCTATTGTGGGTTACATGGTCATGTTTTTGAAAATTATTTCACAAAGAAAAATGATGATGAATGGTCTATCAAAAAGAATTTTTTTATGTCATTATTGCGGTGAACCTGGACACATGATGAATAATTATTCTTTAATGAAAAATAGTCCATGAAAAGAAAATCTATTTATTGCTTTTATTATGGTTAGGATGGTCATTCAATAGATGACTGTGCCACAATGAGATATGATGATGATTGGTATGCTAGAAAATACAAGAATCCATTTGCTCATGCTAGAACTAATCCCTCGGGACCCAAGATGGCTTGGGTATCCAAATCTTCAAAATGAGAATTTCTTTTGCAGGGGCGCCTTGAGGTCAAGGAAAGTCAATAAATAAAAGACTCTCAAGGCAAGAAAAAAATGGCTTGTTTTTGAAATTTATCCGGCTTAAGTTCACTTTGAAAGATCTGCAAAAGTAAAAATTAAGTTGGAGAAAAATGTTTGCATTTAAACAATTGCATTCTTGTTTTGTTGATTTTGGCAATTACTGAGATGTTGAGTTTCGCAGGTTAGATGACTAGGTGATCATGTCAGCTTTACATATTTTCCGTTGCACATCCTGTGAATAAATTCAGTTTCTAAATGCTTTACACTGCACATAAAGTCTTTCATACTCTTACTTACTTTTTGTGAATAACTATTCAGTTTTGCATACACAGTTTACATACTTATTTTCATGCTCATATCATGCATACCCTTGCATATTTGTAGATAGGAATGATTTTCAATCATCCTTGAATTTACATGCATACACTTACATAGATACTTGACATACGTGTGTGCTTGAATGCCATGATTATCCGGTATATCAAATGGCAATTGTGGAAGGTTGGATTATATCCAACTGAAAGCCTTCCCCATGCTTGATGGTGGTCTTCAGACCTACGTTCTCAGCCAAGTACCGGTAATCAACTTGTGTGAAAACTTTGCCTCGATGGATGTTTGAGTGTATATATATTATATCACCCTTTTTTTGAAAACATCATATGACTCTTTCCCTTGCTAGACAAAATTGCATTAATTTAAACATGTTTGTTACATGGCATATATTAAGGGGGAGATTTTATTCATAACTGTACATACACTTAGGGGGAGACATAACTGTGATTGAACTAATTCATTTCTTACATTCAATACAACCACCCTCACAAATTACACTTTTTGAGATAATGATTCAATTTCATAAGGATTTCAGTTATTCCTCTCAACACTTTAGAGGACTCTTGAATCTCTACATGGAAATCACATATCTCATGAGAAAAAAGTTATTTACCCCACCAAAAAAATGAATAAGTGGAATGTGGATCCGAGTAACCGGGAATCCCCCCTGAAACAAAGGAAGAAACTCGTGTCGAAAGGAGAAACAAATCCACATCTAGAATAAGTGTGATTCGCCACCGGGTAATCGGGAAGTGTCCCTGAGACAAAGGATACAACTCGCGCCGAAAAGTGATAAAATTTATAGTTAATATAAGTGACAAAATTGAGTAACCGGGAAGTGTCCCTGAGACAAATGGTACAACTCATGTTAAAAGGTTAGTCACACCATTTATAGTAATTTAAAAAAATGGGGTTATACGTAGCTACCAATATTCGAGCATTGTGTATGAAAGTGTATGGATGATAAGTTCTTTTTTTGTGTTCTTCAGAAAATCTGAATATCCATATTGCCTTGGAATTCATTGCTCAATGTTTCACATATACTCTTCGGGTATGATTGTGTGAATGTTCTTTGTGAATCAGTCATCTTTCACAGTTAATGCAGTACCTTCTTTATGTAAGCACGACCTTCTTAGTATTGCACATGTTCCTCATGCTCAACAATCAATTGCATAATTCTTACACCTATCCCAAAGAGACTTGCTTGAGTATATATTTTATTATACATGCTTGAGTGCTTGATTGCTTGATCCTTTCCATTCTTATCATACATCATTTCATATTGGTACATGTTTTGATCATACATGTAAATACAAACTTAAATAACCCCATTATCAGTTAGTTTTGTTCATGACAAAAAGGGAAGAATGATGTGCCTTTCAAGTTAGTCATACTTTTTGTGCATAGTTTGGTCATACATTTTGAACATAATTCAAAAATAGAGCATTTAAACATATTTCAAACATCTTGCATTTTGCACGTCAAATTTCATTTTCTTGCTCCGCGTTCATGGTTTACACACCTTCCTTTCATGGTAGGTTATTGCTGGGTTCTTGCGCCATTCCTTTTTGAGAAAGTCTCATATCTGTTCACCTCGTCCCCCACTTTTTGATAATGTCAAAGGGGGAGAGAGATTTGAATGGCCATAATATTTTGTCATCATCAAAAAGGGGGAGATTGTTGGGCTCGATGCGCTCCCTCCTTGTCTTTAATAATTGTTTTGATGATAACAAAATATTGTGTGCCTTGCATGTGTGTAGAATGACATTCATATGTACAAGTGTTGTGGCGAATGAGCTAATATGTTGCCATATTCTTTTGCAGGTTGTCTTACAAGGTTGGAATCAGGTTGTCTTACAGGGTTGGAATGCACGGCATTTCATGAATTTATTTTAGATGATGACTCAAGCATATTGCTCATGACATCTTGGAGAGTTCAAGTCAAAACTGCATTTTTAAGTGGATTGTCATATGGTTTGAATGGGTTACATATTGTTTAATTGTCCCCTGTTAAATTGGGGTTTCATGTATTCACATCATGCTATCTAACATGCTTCAATTGTTATACAATTCTAGGATTTCTGAACTTGCTCATGCATATTGATATTGTGGATTCCATGTTTTCACAAGCATAACTCATTCCTAGAACTCATGTTGATCATGGTAAAATATGGGTTGATTTGCCCTCATATTGGTCAAATGGTTGGGTTATTGTATTTGATCCATGAAGAAGGGAAATTGAGTTTTTCAGTGGTTATCAATTATGCTTAATGTATCTTCTTACAAAGGGTCCTTGACATTGTGCCTTGCTTAGCATTCTCACATGACCTTTGATGTGTTTGGCTTGAACCACTCCTATACTCAGTTTGGTCTGCTTTGCATAGCCCTTGATGATTGTGAGTCAATTTGAAAGGATAGTTGAATGGTCCTTTAATTTGCTATCAAATGATTCTTAACGACTGTGTGAATAAATTGAGTTCAGATTGCTCTTGACTGAACTTGGATTTATAGGACTGAACTTTGAATGATTGGACTATATCTAAAACTTTTGGACTGATGTTGATAGTCCTGGTGTATAATAGAACTCGTGTGGTTTGCTTGAATCACATTTGATATGTGAGTTTACGAAGAATTCGGTTTGAAAATCCCTGAATCACTCATATGTAATACTGCACTTCAATATATTAATATGCAGGTTGAAGAAATTATCCATATGTTATATGGCTGTTCATATTGAGTTGGACTGAATTTGCATTTAATATGTGATTTGATTGAATGAATTTGAAAATGGGTTTTCCAAGCTTAGGACTGAATCAATGGTAGATATGTTCTGCTGAATCTCATATCTGGTGTCAATGTATCAATAGTTGACATGTTAGCTTGAGGTGTGAATGACATGATGCAAGATAATTGTTCTTATCAATTGCATTGGTGAAATTAAGTGAGCTTCTAATGTTACAGGTTTCTTAAATGTTCACAAATCTTGAAGTCATGGTAAGAATGTATTTTTGATGTATTTCCATGTGGCTAAATTAGGTTTATTTCATACCCCATGGCATTGGGCTTAATTGGGATGCATTAGGCCATATTCTGTTTCTACACTGCAAGAGTCGAATCTCGACTCTTGGTGGTAGGGGTCTGCTTGTGAGGCAGACAGAACCTCTGTTGAAATGTGTCGACTCAAGGAGTCGACACTTTCAGGTTGCATTGGGTTTTCATCGCAAACAGAACTGTTGGTGAAAAGAGTTGACTCTGAGACTCGACTCTTTCAACCTGAGTCCTATTTTTTGTATCGGGACAGAATGGGTTGAAGAAAGTGTCGACTCCTTGAGTCGACATTTCTTCTGGGCGACCCGAGTCGGGTTTGCCGTTTAGGTTTCGAACTCCGATTTTCTTGGTCCATCTTGCTTGGCTTTTTACCATACTACCCTTAGGGTTTCACCCTTCGATTGGGTGTGGTTTTAAGAGGTTTTTAGCATGGGCTAACATGTCTTTTAGCATCTTAGTTCGCTAGTATATGTTGGCCGCGATTCTCATACGAGGCATTCTTCTCGGAGTTATTGCAGTATCTTTTCTTGCAGGAGAAGAAGAACAAGGAGAAGGGCGTCGCACCTTGAGGAGGAAGAAGACCAAGGGAACGTCATCTTCGTGCCATCCTTGTCGATCTGAGTTGCAGCTGTGAGCGAGATTGTTGGACCTTCTACCCGTGATGTCTCCAACAAGCTTGGTCAACTTCTACTCCGAGGAATGATCTCCGGCGCACCCTACCTCTTCTATAAATGGGCTTCAATGCAGATTTGAGGGGGATCTCTTCATCTCTCATCTCTACTCTCTTATTTGAGCATAGATTAATATTTTGGGCAATCATTGTATATCCTTCTATTTTGTTAAACTGAGAATACTTGTGTGTGAAGGTGGAGCTGTGTCTCCGAGTGTGTGGATCCTTTGCGGGGCAAGTTTCCCCGAGTTTGTGAGTGTAGACGGAGTTGCGTCTCCGTGTAGGATTTGTGTGCGGGGTGTGCTCCCCGACTGCATGTGTGTTTGTTGCGGTGGCAGCGGTTTGGGGTTAGGCCCTGTGACGACCCAGAGTTCAGGATATCGATACACCGATAACATCGGTATACCGACACCAAGAACTGGGGAGGCCACCCAAGAGGCTGATGAGGCCCCTGAAGGGTTAGTGGGGGGTTAGCTGAGGAATATGCATAATTAATTGCGAATTGGGGCGCGCAATACAAATAAGTATTTAAGATTTAAACACAAGTGCGGAAGCAATTTAAAATAACCAGAGTGATATATATAACTAGTCCAGAGTCACAAACACTAGTCCACAGGTCACAACTACGCGGGGCATACCCCGGCAAAAGTACAACACAAGCCTCAAAAAGGCAGCTCGTGCACAGCTGGCAGCTAAGGAACGGTCCCGAAACAGCACACTAAACTCCGGGAGATGTCGGGCGCGGCTCACCTGAAAGGAGAAGGGTGAGTCACAGCCAGACTCAGTAGGGGTCACGCGGATCCCTACCTCGCACTAAACAAGCGAACAAGCATAATTAACAGCAATTAAAGCATGCATTCAAATAAATACACAGGCAATGGCATGAATATCTAATCACAAGAAAGCTGTAAACTCTATCTAAGCAAGTATAACAGCTAACACATGCCGCTACTAATTAAATGCAAGCGATTAAAGCTAAAACTACCAATTAGAATGAGCTGCAACTAGTCCAAGCAACAAGGAAGGACAACCACTGGAGCAGAAACCAGAAGCGTCCACTGACGGCTTACACTGCGTCTCAAGCACTCGCAGTCGACAAGCGACAAGCTAAGCGCGCAAACAGTACCAAACCAAGTGACCAGTCGGAGTGACACCCGTCGGCGTCAGTCCACAGTCTCCGACCACGTGTGCACACACTGACTCTAGCCTGAGCCAGGCCCTCTAACTAGTTTTCTCCCTTGGCAGGACGCTACCATTGGCTGGGAGCCCACGGAACTAGCTTACAAACCGTGAATGGGAAATATACCCCTCCGCCATCCTCAAGCGGGTCGGTACTCAACAGACCTTAGGGAAACAACAGTGGCTCCATTGCCTGGAAAGAAAAGCTACTCTATTGGCACATAAAACACGCCACAATATAGTAAAACAATACAACTATGGCATGAATATAGAACGGAACGCATAAGCAATGGGCTGGGAATATATTGCAGCCATCAGGGAAGTGGCGGTCAAGGACCCACGCGCCACATGCAAACGACGGTCGGGGGTCGGCGCGTTACTTCAAGAATGACGCTCCAGTCCCCATCCGTCACTCCCGTCAGGATTCCAGCTCAAGAGGCATCAAAGGCATGTAACGGTGGGGGCCCTGCGCGTTACTTCGAAGCGACGCGTGGGGTCACCGCCGTCACATCCACCCGAGGCTCAAACCACCTATCAGCGTTCTAAATGGTAGCAGGCGAAGTAACGCCCCGGTCTAGGCGCGTCGGACCGAAACGACGGTCGGCCGACTGGCCGCCGGGCGCACCGCCTGACCAAAATCACGGAAAACAGTTGATGAGTAACGGATGGGAGCCCCACCGTTACTCTCCAAGTAACGCACCCCCATTGGGCCGCTATTTGGTAGTGACGCGTCCACCTTGGACCGTCGGGCAAGTGACGGTTCCTGGCAGGACCGTCACTGCACCTGGGTTACGGGCGGGTGCGGTTTGTAAACCGAAGCCCTCCCGGACGGCTGAAAACGCCGGGTATCGACGAAAAACCTGATAACCTGTCAAACCACGCATGCTAGACAACAATTTAACATCTAAATCTAGCACATGCAAGGCCTAAAACGCATTAAACTCAAGATTTAGGCTAAAACCCCAAAAATGGAAATATGAACATCATGCATGCTACGGGGTGCTAATCAACAAGCGAGCTAAAGGAAACGATCCTAGCAAGATCGAGGTTCCATCCCCCTACCTTTCGCAAGCCGAAACCGTCGAACGGGCCGCATGCAAGGAGGAATAGCCACGGAGCTTCCACGCTCCACCTCGCTCCCACGATCACCGATCCACGCCGAAGTGGACACCCACGCGCTCTACTCGACGCGAGGAATCCAACGGTGCCAACCTCGTCTCAATCCGACGCCGTCTCGACCCCGATCCCTAAGAGAGGAGAGGAGGTGGCCGCACGGAGGAGAGAGAGAGAGAGAGAGTGAAATGAGAGATCGACGGGGGAGAGAGAGTGAGGGTGAGAGATATATAAAAAAAATAAAAATAAAATTAATATATATATAATATAATCATTATATATATAAAAATCTTATTAATATTCATTAACCCTCAAACAGCTCCGAACAAATCCGGAAAAATGCCAGACAAATTCCCAAAAATCCAGGAAAATAGCCGGAATTTCCAGAACAATTAATAGAACAAATACCACGAAGGATCCATTAAGGCACGGGCCTTACAGTCCCTCCCTCCTTACAGAAATTTCGCCCTCGAAATTTACAATAACCGAAAAGGAGGAAACTGAGAAAGGACTTATACCTCACTGGAACAAGAAAGGAAAAAGCTGACGCATCTCATCTTCACGCTCCCAAGTAGACTCGTTACCAGAGTGACGCTGCCAAGCAACCCTTACCAGAGGAATAACCTTATTTCTCAACCGCTGCTCACGACGGTCTTCAATTCGGATAGGAAACTCTGGCGTGGACAAATCAGCAGTCACCTCGGGCCACACTGAATCATCGAGAACATGAGAAGCATCAGACACATATTTCCTCAACTGAGACACGTGGAACACATTATGAATAGCTTGCATGGCCGCCGGCAGTTGCAAACGATAAGCCACTGAACCAATAGCTTCAACAATCGGAAAAGGGCCAACATACCGCGGACTAAGCTTTCCACGCTTCCCAAACCTGGAAACACCCTTCATTGGAGATATTTTAACAAACACCATATCTCCTGGCTCAAATTGTAGTGGACGTCTGCGCCGATCTGCATAACTTTTCTGTCGACTCTGAGCCGTCAACAATCTCTGTCTGATCAGACGAACCACATCAGAACACTGCTGTACCATGTCCGGTCCTGTCAACAGTCGGTCCCCAACATCAAACCAGTTCAGAGGAGTACGACAAGGACGACCATACAGCGCTTCATAAGGAGCCATGCCAATACTGGAGTGAAAACTGTTATTATAAGCAAACTCAACAAGTGGCAAATGCTGACCCCACGAACCTTGCCAATCAAGGCAACACGATCTCAGCATGTCTTCCAAAGTCTGAATAGTTCTCTCTGACTGTCCATCTGACTGTGGATGATACGCTGAACTGAAAGCTAACTCAGTGCCCAAAGCTTTCTGGAAACTACGCCAGAAGCCAGAGGTAAAACGCGGGTCACGATCTGACACAAGTGAAACAGGAATTCCATGCAATGGCACGATCTTCTGCACATAGAGCTCGGCCAATCTCTGCACACTCCAAGTAACTTTAATTGGCAACAATCTGGCGGTTTTCGTCAATCTGTCGACAAGCAGCCAGATTCCATCAAAACCTTGAGAAGTTCGAGGCAAACCCACCACAAAATCTGTAGTAACATGGTCCCATTTCCACATCGGAATTTCCAATGGCTGAAGCAGACCACCTGGCTTTTGATGTTCGGCTTTAACTAATTGACAAGTCAAGCACTTAGAAACAAAAATAGCCACGTCCTTCTTCATGCCGGGCCACCAGAACTGCTTCTTCAAATTCTGATACATCTTGGTGACACCAGGGTGAATAGCAAAACGGGAACCATGGGCTTCACTCAAAATCTCATTCCTCAAATCATCATCAACAGGAATATACAATCTGCCCTGGAAACTGACGACCAGCTCGTCATCAAATTCCACATCATATCTTGATATAACACGGGCTAAATCAGAATCAGCTTGTTGGGCTTCTAGAATCTGCTGATACAAAGCTGAACCCAAAACCAAGCTAGCACAAACTGCCATCCTCGGATCGGCAGGAATCTCTACACACAATGCCTCGCTCGGAAGCTGTTCCCACAATTTCCATTCACGAAGCAACAAATGACTGACTTGTACTTTCCTGCTCAGAGCATCGGCCACAACATTCATTTTACCTGGCTGATAGGAGAGTGTAAAGTCATAATCTTTCATGTATTCCATCCATCGCCTCTGCCTGAGATTCAGATCTTTCTGGGAGAAAATATACTGTAAACTCTGATGATCAGTAAGAATCTGAAATTTCTCACCATACAGATAATGTCTCCAGATCTTCAAGGCAAAAATAACTGCAGCTAGCTCTAGATCATGAGTGGGATAATTTCCTTCATGCTGTTTCAATTGCCGAGATGCATATGCGATAACCTTACCATGTTGCATCAGCACTGCACCCAAACCTACTCGAGACGCATCTGTACAAACAAGAAAACCACCCGAGTCGGAAGGCAAAGTCAACACTGGAGAAGAAGTCAACAGCCTTTTCAATTCAACAAAGCTAGCCTCACACTGATCCGACCAGACAAATGGCACACCCTTCCGTGTCAATTTAGTCATCGGTGCTGCAATCTTCGCAAAATCCTGAATGAATCTGCGGTAATACCCAGCCAATCCTAAAAAACTTCGTATCTCCGTGATGGTCCTCGGTCTCTGCCAACTCAAAACGGCATCAATCTTTGCAGGGTCTACTGCTACTCCATCACTAGAAATCACATGGCCAAGAAAATGAATCTCCCGAAGCCAGAATTCACATTTACTGAGCTTCGCATAAAGCTCGTGATCTCTTAGAGTCTGCAGAACGATCCTCAAATGCTGCACATGATCATCAACAGAGGCAGAATATATCAAGATATCATCAACAAAGATCACCACAAAATGGTCCAGAAATGGACGAAAGATACGCTGCATTAGATCCATGAAGGCTGCTGGGGCATTAGTCAAACCAAACGGCATGACTAAAAATTCAAAGTGACCATATCGAGTACTGAAAGCAGTCTTCTCCACATCAGATTCCCGGATCCGCAACTGAAAATAGCCAGACCGGAGATCAATCCGTGAAAAGACAGCAGCAGACTGTAACTGGTCAAACAAATCATCAATCCTGGGGAGCGGATACTTATTCTTGATAGTCGCCTGATTCAGCTGCCTGTAATCAATACAAAGCCTCAGGTTTCCATCTTTCTTTTTCACAAACAGTACTGGGGCACTCCACGGAGAAAAACTGGGACGAATATAGCCCTTCACCAGTAACTCTAGTAGCTGTGCACGCAGTACTTTCAATTCAGCTGGAGCCATTCGGTACGGCGGCTTTGCTAAGGGGCCAGTACCTGGAATCAGTTCAATCACCATCTCAATCTCTCGCTCTGGGGGCAAGCCTGGCAACTCGTCAGGAAACACATCAGGGAACTCACAGACAACCGGAATATCACAAACATCCCGTCGTGGTTTTTCAACAGCCACCACTGAAGCAAGGAATCCCTGACAACCTGCGCTAAGCAACCTATAGGCTCGAATAGCAGAAATAATCATACGAGAAGAACGGGATCGAATACCTTGAAAATAAAAGGCTGATTTTCCCTGGGGCTGAAAATAGACTTTCTTCGATCTGCAGTCAACCACAGCTCCATAATGCTCCAACCAATCCATTCCCAGAATAACATCATAATCTGCCAGCTGCAACGCATACAATCTCGCCGGCAACTGGTGATCATCAATCATCACAGGAGACTCATCCAAACACAAGGGAGTAACCATGAAATCTCCAGAAGGCAATTCCACAAACAACTCACAAGACAGCTCAGAAGTGGGTTCCTCAATACAAGCCATAAAATCCTCAGAAATAAAAGAGTGAGAAGCACCAGAATCAAATAAGACATGAGCTGCATGACCATAAAGCATAATCGTACCTTCCACAAGATGGGACGCAGCAGCATCAGCTCTTGTCAAATGAGAAACTTTGCCTTTCTGCTTCTTAGAACCAACTGAAGATTGCTGAGAAGACGCCGACGCCTGAGAGAAAAATTGCTGTGGAGCTTGAGGTGCAGGAGGTCTAAACTGCGGCTGAGGTTGAGAAAACTGAGGAGCTTGCAATGGATTCGGCCTCAGCGGGCAATCTCGAACCACATGACCTGGCTGGTCACACCTAAAGCAAACAACAGGAAGAGAACACGGTTGGCCCTTATGATGACCACCGCATCTCCGACACGTCCACGGCTGACTAGCAGCTGAGCTCTGTCGAGTCTGAGAAGAAGGTGCTGTCGGCTGCTGAACAGAATCTGCACCGGACGGCTGCTGAACAAACTTCTTCTTCTTCTTGAACCTTTTGAACTTGGGCTTAGAAGGAGAGGAAGCACTGGAAACCTCTGACTGGACCGAAGGAACACTAGGCACGGGCTGTCGGTAAGCCTGCTGAACCTGAGCCACCGGCTGCACTGACCCTGCCTGGGGATATCCACCCGGTCTCGCCATCTCCAGCTCTAAGCTACAGCTGTCTGGCACGCAGTATCGAGATCCGCAACACGACTCGCTATCAACGGCATCTTCAACTCTGGCCTCAACCCTCGCAAGAATTGCTGGGTCTTCAAAGCTTCACTGGCCAGCACATGGGGCGCATACTGACCCAATTCCAAGAACTTATTCCTGTACTGAAGCACGGTCATACTGCCCTGGGTCAATTCCATAAACCGATACATCTTATCCATCTGCAAGCAGGCAGGAGTATAGGCACGCTCAAAAGCAGCAACGAACTCTGCCCAAGTGATTTGCCGAAGAGGTCTGGATCGAAAGGAAATCTGCCACTCGGCTTTCCACCACGCAATGGACGTACCCTGGAGTTGAAAGGCAGCGAGCATGACTTTCTCATCTTCAGCACACTCCATCGAGACAAAAACACGCTCTATCGCATCCATCCATTGCCTCGCGACTTCTGGATCAGCTTGGCCATCGAAAGCAGGCGGATTGAACATCAGAAATTCCTTCAAAGCCTTGCCTCGACTGCCAGGCACTTCAGCTTGAACGATCGGCACTGGAGGAGCAACTGGAACGACAGGAACAGCGGGAACTGCAGGAGGAGGTGCAGAACCGCTATCTTCCCTGGGCGCATCTCGAGGAACACGAGGAGCTCGAGGAGGTCTTCCTCGACGAGGCGGCATAATTATGCTGCCAGAAACACAATCAACAATGAAATCCATCAATCATACGGAAAACATCCTATGCCAGCAAGAGACAACAACAGGACTAGCTCTGGACCAAGCGTCAATTCCAATTCTTTACGCAAATCCTCAACTTCAAGCTCTGATACCACCTGTGACGACCCAGAGTTCAGGATACCGATATACCGATAACATCGGTATACCGACACCAAGAACTGGGGAGGCCACCCAAGAGGCTGATGAGGCCCCTGAAGGGTTAGTGGGGGGTTAGCTGAGGAATATGCATAATTAATTGCGAATTGGGGCGCGCAATACAAATAAGTATTTAAGATTTAAACACAAGTGCGGAAGCAATTTAAAATAACCAGAGTGATATATATAACTAGTCCAGAGTCACAAACACTAGTCCACAGGGCACAACTACGCGGGGCATACCCCGGCAAAAGTACAACACAAGCCTCAAAAAGGCAGCTCGTGCTCAGCTGGCAGCTAAGGAACGGTCCCGAAACAGCACACTAAACTCCGGGAGATGTCGGGCGCGGCTCACCTGAAAGGAGAAGGGTGAGTCACAGCCAGACTCAGTAGGGGTCACGCGGATCCCTACCTCGCACTAAACAAGCGAACATGCATAATTAACAGCAATTAAAGCATGCATTCAAATAAATACACAGGCAATGGCATGAATATCTAATCACAAGAAAGCTGTAAACTCTATCTAAGCAAGTATAACAGCTAACACATGCCGCTACTAATTAAATGCAAGCGATTAAAGCTAAAACTACCAATTAGAATGAGCTGCAACTAGTCCAAGCAACAAGGAAGGACAACCACTGGAGCAGAAACCAGAAGCGTCCACTGACGGCTTACACTGCGTCTCAAGCACTCGCAGTCGACAAGCGACAAGCTAAGCGCGCAAACAGTACCAAACCAAGTGACCAGTCGGAGTGACACCCGTCGGCGTCAGTCCACAGTCTCCGACCACGTGTGCACACACTGACTCTAGCCTGAGCCAGGCCCTCTAACTAGTTTTCTCCCTTGGCAGGACGCTACCATTGGCTGGGAGCCCACGGAACTAGCTTACAAACCGTGAATGGGAAATATACCCCTCCGCCATCCTCAAGCGGGTCGGTACTCAACAGACCTTAGGGCAACAACAGTGGCTCCATTGCCTGGAAAGAAAAGCTACTCTATTGGCACATAAAACACGCCACAATATAGTAAAACAATACAACTATGGCATGAATATAGAACGGAACGCATAAGCAATGGGCTGGGAATATATTGCAGCCATCAGGGAAGTGGCGGTCAAGGACCCACGCGCCACATGCAAACGACGGTCGGGGGTCGGCGCGTTACTTCAAGAATGACGCTCCAGTCCCCATCCGTCACTCCCTTCAGGATTCCAGCTCAAGAGGCACCAAAGGCATGTAACGGTGGGGGCCCTGCGCGTTACTTCGAAGCGACGCGTGGGGTCACCGCCGTCACATCCACCCGAGGCTCAAACCACCTATCAGCGTTCTAAATGGTAGCAGGCGAAGTAACGCCCCGGTCTAGGCGCGTCGGACCGAAACGACGGTCGGCCGACTGGCCGCCGGGCGCACCGCCTGACCAAAATCACGGAAAACAGTTGATGAGTAACGGATGGGAGCCCCACCGTTACTCTCCAAGTAACGCACCCCCATTGGGCCGCTATTTGGTAGTGACGCGTCCACCTTGGACCGTCGGGCAAGTGACGGTTCCTGGCAGGACCGTCACTGCACCTGGGTTACGGGCGGGTGCGGTTTGTAAACCGAAGCCCTCCCGGACGGCTGAAAACGCCGGGTATCGACGAAAAACCTGATAACCTGTCAAACCACGCATGCTAGACAACAATTTAACATCTAAATCTAGCACATGCAAGGCCTAAAACGCATTAAACTCAAGATTTAGGCTAAAACCCCAAAAATGGAAATATGAACATCATGCATGCTACGGGGTGCTAATCAACAAGCGAGCTAAAGGAAACGATCCTAGCAAGATCGAGGTTCCATCCCCCTACCTTTCGCAAGCCGAAACCGTCGAACGGGCCGCATGCAAGGAGGAATAGCCACGGAGCTTCCACGCTCCACCTCGCTCCCACGATCACCGATCCACGCCGAAGTGGACACCCACGCGCTCTACTCGACGCGAGGAATCCAACGGTGCCAACCTCGTCTCAATCCGACGCCGTCTCGACCCCGATCCCTAAGAGAGGAGAGGAGGTGGCCGCACGGAGGAGAGAGAGAGAGAGAGAGTGAAATGAGAGATCGACGGGGGAGAGAGAGTGAGGGTGAGAGATATATAATAAAAAAAATAAAAATAAAATTAATATATATATAATATAATCATTATATATATAAAAATCTTATTAATATTCATTAACCCTCAAACAGCTCCGAACAAATCCGGAAAAATGCCAGACAAATTCCCAAAAATCCAGGAAAATAGCCGGAATTTCCAGAACAATTAATAGAACAAATACCACGAAGGATCCATTAAGGCACGGGCCTTACAGGCCCCGTGTGTATGCATTGCTGCGGAAGCAGCGTGTGTGGTGTTGGGGTTCGTCCCCGTTCTGCTACGGTTCGTAGCGTGTAGTGAAGTCTCATCGAGGTTCGGTGAGGGGTGGACGTAGGGAGCCCGTCGTGGTCCCAAACCACCTAAAAATATCCGTGTTCCTTGTGGATGCCTGTGTGATTGCCTATTTCTCCTATCTCCGTTTACAGGTCTATTTACATATTTTTATTCACTGCATCATCACACATTGCTAACTCTGCTATCCTTGTTTGGTAAAAGTTAGTTTGTTCTTTCCATTGTATACACGAGTGAGATCGGAAAGATTGAGTGAACTATTAAATCTCACCTAAGTCAAGTTTAATTAACGTAGTTAATTCTAATTCCGTTGTATTTAGTTTAGATTATTTTTAAAATCCGTCATCTCGAGAGGGGGACAATTCAACACCCATTCTTGTCTATCATCTACTCTAGGCCAACAGGTATAAATAGGACCCTGGCCCAACGACCAAGAGGTACGCGCGAAATAGCCTTCCCTAAGAACTCACCCAATTCTCAATCTCTCTCTCTCTCTCTCCGAAGAACACTCTCTTCCCATCTCCTAATTTGACCCTCGGAGGGTTGCCCCCTGAGCTAACTCGCATGACTCCTTCTGACCATCCTTCAGTGGTTGCAGGTCCCTCTCCGGTGAGGCTCTCAGTCCCAAGTAAACAAATTGTTGGAGGCGTGAATCATGAAGTAGGTGACCATTTTCCGACCTCTTCAAGTAGGATATACTAATAAATACGAACGCATGATAAATTTTATACAATTAATCATTTAAAGGAGGTATGTATAAAAAACTCTTCGTTTAATGAAGGGTTTTAGTGGAACACTTAGAAGAATAATGTTATCCGTTATGATATATGAAGAGGTTGCACGTGTAATTATTTTTGTCTAATAGAGGTACCTTAGCAAATGCAAATTTATGATGAAATTTCACGTAAATGTAATTTTAATAGGAGTATACATGCAAAAGAATGAAATGTAATTAAGAGGAAGGCACGTCTGAGATACGGTGGTTTTGCACCAAATAAAAGAACAAAAAGGAACCAGCATTGTGCTAATTGCTAAAGAGTAAAGACCACGCACTAATTTTTCATGCCATTTCTGCATGTAAAATGACTACTTAAAAATGTGGACAAAAAATATCATGCGCCCTTTTTACGTAGTATTGGCATGTTCATTGGTATATGTCTAAATTGTCAAATCCACAAAATAGCAGTGTTAGAGAGTAGGGTCATAAGCATACGAACTCGAGTCCAAAGACTTAGAGTCATAAGCATATGAATCACAACTCATTTAACTAATACGGAATTATTGTCTAGAGATTATGTCCAAATTTTAACACTCCTCGTAACGATCAAGATGGGCCGTGGACATTAATTGAGTGGAGGTAATAAGATAAGAAATATATGGAGTCGAGTCCAAGACCATACTTTGACACCATGTTGAATTCACAAAATCACAGGTCTAAGGTCATAAACATATGAATCACAACTCATTTAACCAATACGAGACTATTGTCCAGGGCTATGCCTAAATTCCAACATAAATTTAGATGTAAGAACAATAAACTCATATATTTTTTTGTTCAGACAGAATTATATGTAAAAATCCTTATATAAGCATTTTACTTTATAGTTTTTATTTTGAAATCAGAAGATAAAATAGTTTTCGATTTTGACAAACATAACCATAGTCATTGTCTGCAAGGTAACTGGGTAATTAACCGAGAAAGTATAGTCAGCAGCTCGACTGTGTGCCGACTAAAACAAACAAGTGCACGGTTGGTTATGGAATGGTAGCAGTGGAAAGATACCAAGAAATGCATGTGATGCAATGTGTAGTCTCGAGACTACCACTTGATCATGGTTATGCTAAGAAGGAAAATATTTATATTTATTTTAAAGATTTTGCATCCATAGGTAGAGGTGGTAATAGGCCGGGTTGAAGTTTAGTTGCAAATAGAGTCTAATAAATTTTACTTAACTCTAATCAAAATTGATCTATTGTCAAAGAGAGATCAGTGCATCAAGGCTTATACTTAACCTGGGACAAGACAGGTGCAGGGAACAGAGTGTCGATTAGGATTTAGGATGAAACATGAGTGAGACAGAATTAAGATAAAATTCGGTCAAATTTCACGATCTTAATACAACTGGGAAAAAAATATGTGGGTTAAAATAACTTGACCCAAAATTAATCAAATCTTCCAAAGGATGTAATCTTAACCTGCATTTTTAAAAATCGAATTGGATTAAATTCACCAGTCAAACTAGATTTTCTCAAGTCTATACAAAAAAAAAGTGAAGAATTGTAGTGGACTTTTCTTGTGATTAACTCGTTCACCATATGAGATTGTACCGGCTGATGCCATGATGGCTAACAGGGGGAAAACCGATCATGAGATCCAGAATAGGAAATAATAATAAAAAAGAGAAAATAAAACTGGGAAACAGTGCATCAAGGCTTGCAAATAGAGTCTAATAAATTTTACTTAACTCTAATCAAAATTGATCTATTGTCAAAGAGAGATCAGTGCATCAAGGCTTATACTTAACCTGGGACAAGACAGGTGCAGGGAACAGAGTGTCGATTAGGATTTAGGATGAAACATGAGTGAGACAGAATTAAGATAAAATTCGATCAAATTTCACGATCTTAATACAACTGGGAAAAAAATATGTGGGTTAAAATAACTTGACCCAAAATTAATCAAATCTTCCAAAGGATGTAATCTTAACCTGCATTTTTAAAAATCGAATTGGATTAAATTCACCAGTCAAACTAGATTTTCTCAAGTCTATACAAAAAAAAGTGAAGAATTGTAGTGGACTTTTCTTGTGATTAACTCGTTCACCATATGAGATTGTACCGGCTGATGCCATGATGGCTAACAGGGGGAAAACCGATCATGAGATCCAGAATAGGAAATAATAATAAAAAAGAAAAAATAAAACTGGGAAACAGTGCATCAAGGCTTGCAAATAGAGTCTAATAAATTTTACTTAACTCTAATCAAAATTGATCTATTGTCAAAGAGAGATCAGTGCATCAAGGCTTATACTTAACCTGGGACAAGACAGGTGCAGGGAACAGAGTGTCGATTAGGATTTAGGATGAAACATGAGTGAGACAGAATTAAGATAAAATTCGATCAAATTTCACGATCTTAATACAACTGGGAAAAAAATATGTGGGTTAAAATAACTTGACCCAAAATTAATCAAATCTTCCAAAGGATGTAATCTTAACCTGCATTTTTAAAAATCGAATTGGATTAAATTCACCAGTCAAACTAGATTTTCTCAAGTCTATACAAAAAAAATGAAGAACTGTAGTGGACTTTTCTTGTGATTAACTCGTTCACCATATGAGATTGTACCGGCTGATGCCATGATGGCTAACAGGGGGAAAACCGATCATGAGATCCAGAATAGGAAATAATAATAAAAAAGAGAAAATAAAACTGGGAAACAGTGCATCAAGGCTTGCAAATAGAGTCTAATAAATTTTACTTAACTCTAATCAAAATTGATCTATTGTCAAAGAGAGATCAGTGCATCAAGGCTTATACTTAACCTGGGACAAGACAGGTGCAGGGAACAGAGTGTCGATTAGGATTTAGGATGAAACATGAGTGACACAGAATTAAGATAAAATTCGATCAAATTTCACGATCTTAATACAACTGGGAAAAAAATATGTGGGTTAAAATAACTTGACCCAAAATTAATCAAATCTTCCAAAGGATGTAATCTTAACCTGCATTTTTAAAAATCGAATTGGATTAAATTCACCAGTCAAACTAGATTTTCTCAAGTCTATACAAAAAAAAGTGAAGAATTGTAGTGGACTTTTCTTGTGATTAACTCGTTCACCATATGAGATTGTACCGGCTGATGCCATGATGGTTAACAGGGGGAAAACCGATCATGAGATCCAGAATAGGAAATAATAATAAAAAAGAGAAAATAAAACTGGGAAATAGTGCATCAAGGCTTGCAAATAGAGTCTAATAAATTTTACTTAACTCTAATCAAAATTGATCTATTGTCAAAGAGAGATCAGTGCATCAAGGCTTATACTTAACCTGGGACAAGACAGGTGCAGGGAACAGAGTGTCGATTAGGATTTAGGATGAAACATGAGTGAGACAGAATTAAGATAAAATTCGATCAAATTTCACGATCTTAATACAACTGGGAAAAAAATATGTGGGTTAAAATAACTTGACCCAAAATTAATCAAATCTTCCAAAGGATGTAATCTTAACCTGCATTTTTAAAAATCGAATTGGATTAAATTCACCAGTCAAACTAGATTTTCTCAAGTCTATACAAAAAAAAGTGAAGAATTGTAGTGGACTTTTCTTGTGATTAACTCGTTCACCATATGAGATTGTACCGGCTGATGCCATGATGGCTAACAGGGGGAAAACCGATCATGAGATCCAGAATAGGAAATAATAATAAAAAAGAGAAAATAAAACTGGGAAACAGTGCATCAAGGCTTGCAAATAGAGTCTAATAAATTTTACTTAACTCTAATCAAAATTGGTCTATTGTCAAAGAGAGATCAGTGCATCAAGGCTTATACTTAACCTGGGACAAGACAGGTGCAGGGAACAGAGTGTCGATTAGGATTTAGGATGAAACATGAGTGAGACAGAATTAAGATAAAATTCGATCAAATTTCACGATCTTAATACAACTGGGAAAAAAATATGTGGGTTAAAATAACTGGACCCAAAATTAATCAAATCTTCCAAAGGATGTAATCTTAACCTGCATTTTTAAAAATCGAATTGGATTAAATTCACCAGTCAAACTAGATTTTCTCAAGTCTATACAAAAAAAGTGCAGAATTGTAGTGGACTTTTCTTGTGATTAACTCGTTCACCATATGAGATTGTACTGGCTGATGCCATGATGGTTAACAGGGGGAAAACCGATCATGAGATCCAGAATAGGAAATAATAATAAAAAATAGAAAATAAAACTGGGAAACAGTGCATCAAGACTTGCAAATAGAGTCTAATAAATTTTACTTAACTCTAATCAAAATTGATCTATTGTCAAAGAGAGATCAGTGCATCAAGGTTTATACTTAACCTGGGACAAGACAGATGTAGGGAACAGAGTGTCGATTAGGATTTAGGATGAAACATGAGTGACACAGAATTAAGATAAAATTCGATCAAATTTCACGATCTTAATACAACTGGGAAAAAAATATGTGGGTTAAAATAACTTGACCCAAAATTAATCAAATCTTCCAAAGGATGTAATCTTAACCTGCATTTTTAAAAATCGAATTGGATTAAATTCACCAGTCAAACTAGATTTTCTCAAGTCTATACAAAAAAAAGTGAAGAATTGTAGTGGACTTTTCTTGTGATTAACTCGTTCACCATATGAGATTGTACCGGCTGATGCCATGACGGTTAACAGTGGGAAAACCGATCATGAGATCCAGAATATAAAATAATAATAAAAAAGAGAAAATAAAACTGGGAAACAGTGCATCAAGGCTTGCAAATAGAGTCTAATAAATTTTACTTAACTCTAATCAAAATTGATCTATTGTCAAAGAGAGATCAGTGCATCAAAGTTTATACTTAACTTGGGACAAGACAGGTGCGGGGAACAGAGTGTCGATTAGGATTTAGGATGAAACATGAGTGAGACAGAATTAAGATAAAATTCGATCAAATTTCACGATCTTAATACAACTGGGAAAAAAATATGTTGGTTAAAATAACTTGACCCAAAATTAATCAAATCTTCCAAAGGATGTAATCTTAACCTGCATTTTTAAAAATCGAATTGGATTAAATTCACCAGTCAAACTAGATTTTCTCAAGTCTATAAAAAAAAGTGAAGAATTGTAGTGGACTTTTCTTGTGATTAACTCGTTCACCATATGAGATTGTACCGGCTGATGCCATGATGGCTAACAGGGGGAAAACCGATCATGAGATCCAGAATAGGAGATAATAATAAAAAAGAGAAAATAAAACTGGGAAACAGTGCATCAAGGCTTGCAAATAGAGTCTAATAAATTTTACTTAACTCTAATCAAAATTGATCTATTGTCAAAGAGAGATCAGTGCATCAAGGCTTATACTTAACCTGGGACAAGACAGGTGCAGGGAACAGAGTGTCGATTAGGATTTAGGATGAAACATGAGTGACACAGAATTAAGATAAAATTCGATCAAATTTCACGATCTTAATACAACTGGGAAAAAAATATGTGGGTTAAAATAACTTGACCCAAAATTAATCAAATCTTCCAAAGGATGTAATCTTAACCTGCATTTTTAAAAATCGAATTAGATTAAATTCACCAGTCAAACTAGATTTTCTCAAGTCTATACAAAAAAAAGTGAAGAATTGTAGTGGACTTTTCTTGTGATTAACTCGTTCACCATATCAGATTATACCGGCTGATGCCATGATGGCTAACAGGGGGAAAATGTTGTGCCCCTGGGGTTTTGATGATGGTTTTGATGATTGATTGTTGATGTAAGTTAAATCAAATGTTCAGTCATCCTGCTGCTCAGTTTAGATTAACATATTTGATGTGAGGTCATGCTACATGTTAAACTGATGCATAAAGCATTCATTGCTGTGGTTTCAATGATTGATTTGGTTTTGATGATTGGTGTTTGATGTGAGTCACTGTGAGTCATCCTGTTGAAATGTTCATTCAGGCTTTCATATGCTCAGTCAGTTTATTTGTTTACACTGTGAATCATTGTAATTGAAGTTTCAGACTATTATCTGCTGCATAAAGCTTTCATATGCATTTACAGAGTCTATACATTGATTGGCAGTAAGTCTGCACATTGAGCGTCTCATGGAAGTCCATACAGTGCATTGCCTTGGCTAAGTGTATACACTGTCAGTCTCATTTTGAGTCAAAGTCCATAGATTGGATTGTTACTCACATCGCCTTCAGGCCTCCAAGTCTGTACACTGGCCTTCTTTCATGATATACTACACGTCTACTCATTCAACACTGGTCTTCCAAGTTCTGTACAGCGTGAAGTCTCACCTCGTGTTGTTTCCCCTCACTAACACGAAAAGATTTCGTGTCGTCTGAGGTTATAACACTTCGTGTTGATTTCCATGCGTGACAGGATAACTTGTATGAGGTTAGACTTCGTGTCGTCTCTTTGTATTTCGTCTTCATGTTGTCTTCACCCCGTGTCGATTTCAATTTCGACTTCGTGTCATGTTTTCCCACTTCGCGTCGTTCATGTTTCGTAACCACACTTCGTGTTGGTTACTGTCGTTCTTGTGACTTTGTGTCGTGTCTCCCAGACCTCGTGTCGTTTTCACTCCGTGTCAACTTCGTCTTAAGTGTTGTTTTCATCTTCGTGTCGCTTCTCACTCCGTGTCGTTTGTTTTTGTTCCACTGCGTGCAGAACATTGCAGCACTTCGTGTTGCTTTCTGTGTCACCACCTCGTGTCGTTCTCTGTGTAGTGTGTGTCTTTGTCACCACTATACTTCGTGTCGTTGTTTTTCACTTCGTGCTGTTTTTCACCGTCTTCGTGTTGGTCTTTCTCATTAGACCTCGTGTCGTTCTCGCTTTGACCACACTTCGTGTTGCTTTACGTAGACCTTGTGCCTTACTTGTTTGCAACCACTTCGTGTCGGTTTCTGCTGTCAGTCCGTGTTGTCCTCGTGTTGTTTTTCACCTCGTGTCGGTTATTATTTTCATCTTCTACGGGTAGTTCTCTTTATAGTGTTATCTCTGTTCCAGGTTGCATCTCATGTTATCATTTATGTCTGTGTGGTTTTTACTTCGTGTTACCTACTGTTGAACATCGAGTCTTTACTGACTTCGTGTCATTTTCCCAATTATGTCTTCGTGTCATTTTTTTTTATTCTTTCTAGACCTCGTGTCTCTTTTGTTTTATATCCTTACTTCATGTCGTTCCCTTCTCTGTGTCTGTTCTGTGGCAGTGCATCTCGTATCGTTCCTCCCTCACTTCGTGTTGTAGTCACCATGTCTATCTCGCGTCTTTCCCAGTATAGTCCATACCTCATGCAGCTTTGTTCTTTGTGGCCATACAGCATGTTAATGGTTTTAATATCATTACAGGTCCGAGGAAGAACGTTCCACACACCTGAGCTGCACGTGATCCAAGACAAGAGGAATCAATCCTATAAAGGCACGTGGCAGGAAGGCTCTGGATCAAGCGTGGGAGGCACACGCGTTTTATGCCCTATCCACCTGCTGCTGCTGCTATATAATGCAGCATTCGTCCACAGATGAAGGCATCGAAGAAGAAGCCAGTAGTGCACAAAGGCCTTCGATCCAAAAAAAAAAAAAGGAAGAAAAGAAAGAAAAGAGGAGAGCAGAGAAGAGAGTGAGAGCGTGAGCTGAAGAAGAAGAAGAAGTGCAGCAAGAGAGTGAGAGATTAGGAGAGTAGAAGAGAGAGAGAGAGAGATAGAAGTGTGAGCCTAAGAGAATAGAAGAGCAGAGATTGAGAGAGTGAAAGAGAAGAAGAAGAAGAGAAGAGAAGAGGAAGAAGAGATTACCTGAAGATCTGTCTACTGGACCGTGGATCAAATCCAGGCCAGTCAGCTCCAATGAGAGCCACATTGTGCACTTCATCTTTCAGCTTTCTGTTTTGCTGAAGTTATCTTCGTTTAATGTTTTTCTTTGTTTTCTGGTTTGCTGTGCTTTTCGATCCTCTGGTCTGAGGTCGTGTTCCCTCCGGTTAGGAGGAAGGGAGATCTGATCTCCAGTTGCAAGTAGCTGGGAACTACTTGTGGGTTCCCTCCGGCTTGGAGGAAGGGAGACTTGTCTCCGGTTCTGGGCTTGTGGATTCAAGTCCAGAGGTTCCCTCCGGTTTGGAGGAAGAGGGGAGGTTGTTCCCCTGGTCAAGCTGTGTGGCAGCTTTTGTTGCAGACTGAGTCTGCTGTTTCTAGCGTGAGCTAGTGGAAGCCACACTCGGTTTGAGTGTGGGGTGGATGTAGGTCTGCTGGACCGAACCACCTAAAAACCTCTGTGCAGTGGTTTGATTTCTCTATATGTTTTTTGCTTCCGCTAGATATTTGCATAGGGGCGCTCCAAGTGTTTGATCACAGGTTCATTAAATGATTTAATCAGATCTTGTTCTGAGTGTTTAATCTGTTGAGTGAGCGAAAGTTTATCTGAGTGAAAGAATGGTTTGAATGAATACTTAGGTGCGCTTTGATTTGGTTGCTCACTGTCTATTTGTTGAATTCCGCTACTGCTAATTAGTCTTTCAGATTTGATATATCTGTCTAGTTAACATTCTAGATAGTTAGTGAGCATCATATTTTTAATTGGGTGAAGGCTTTTAAATAGGTTATATTCATTCACCCCCCCCCCCTCTGAATACTGCACCGAACCTAACAATTGGTATCAGAGCAGGTCTCTGATCTATCAGATCTAACAATCTGCAGAGGATCCTGCTGGTTTGTTTGGTGCTGTTCAGTGTGTGTGTATGCTTTCTGTGTTCGTAGCTTTGATTCTCCGTCTTAGTGCATTGTCTTGCTTATTTGGTTTAGGTGCTTCAGTTTGTCCTGAACCTTCAGATTGTTTGCAATGGAGCCAATTGTGATGAAAGCTAGCTCCAGCAAAGCAAACAGATCCAACCACAGTGGATTATCAAGCGAGAAAAGCAGCCTCTCGCGGTCTGAAAGTGATGGAGACCACATGGCAATGGCAATTAGTGAATTCAGGAAATTCCTAAGAAAAAGAAAAGGAAAGCATGGTGATGACAGAAAGCAAAGAAGGTATACTTCTAATCCTGCCAAGATTATTGACTCTAATGTTTGCTACAAATGCAGGAAGGCTGGACACACAAAGGATGATTGTCCAGAGTTATTGAAACTCAAAGGGAACACCTCGGACATTGATAGAGAAGGAAGAAAGTCAATATGCTTAATGGCCAACCGGGATGATGAGGAATCCTCATCCAAGGTAAATTCTGAATCCGAATCAGATGGATACTCCTTTGAAGAATTAATAGTGATGTATGAAGACTTGTTCAAAGTATCCAAGAAATTAAAATCTGAAAATAGAAAGTTAAAAAAGAGATGTTGTGACGACCCAGAGTTCAGGATACCGATATACCGATAACATCAGTATACCGACACCAAGAACTGGGGAGGCCACCCAAGAGGCTGATGAGGCCCCTGAAGGGTTAGTGGGGGGTTAGCTGAGGAATATGCATAATTAATTGCGAATTGGGGCGCGCAATACAAATAAGTATTTAAGATTTAAACACAAGTGCGGAAGCAATTTAAAATAACCAGAGTGATATATATAACTAGTCCAGAGTCACAAACACTAGTCCACAGGGCACAACTACGCGGGGCATACCCCGGCAAAAGTACAACACAAGCCTCAAAAAGGCAGCTCGTGCTCAGCTGGCAGCTAAGGAACGGTCCCGAAACAGCACGCTAAACTCCGGGAGATGTCGGGCGCGGCTCACCTGAAAGGAGAAGGGTGAGTCACAGCCAGACTCAGTAGGGGTCACGCGGATCCCTACCTCGCACTAAACAAGCGAACATGCATAATTAACAGCAATTAAAGCATGCATTCAAATAAATACACAGGCAATGGCATGAATATCTAATCACAAGAAAGCTGTAAACTCTATCTAAGCAAGTATAACAGCTAACACATGCCGCTACTAATTAAATGCAAGCGATTAAAGCTAAAACTACCAATTAGAATGAGCTGCAACTAGTCCAAGCAACAAGGAAGGACAACCACTGGAGCAGAAACCAGAAGCGTCCACTGACGGCTTACACTGCGTCTCAAGCACTCGCAGTCGACAAGCGACAAGCTAAGCGCGCAAACAGTACCAGACCAAGTGACCAGTCGGAGTGGCACCCGTCGACGTCAGTCCACAGTCTCCGACCACGTGTGCACACACTGACTCTAGCCTGAGCCAGGCCCTCTAACTAGTTTTCTCCCTTGGCAGGACGCTACCATTGGCTGGGAGCCCACGGAACTAGCTTACAAACCGTGAATGGGAAATATACCCCTCCGCCATCCTCAAGCGGGTCGGTACTCAACAGACCTTAGGGCAACAACAGTGGCTCCATTGCCTGGAAAGAAAAGCTACTCTATTGGCACATAAAACACGCCACAATATAGTAAAACAATACAACTATGGCATGAATATAGAACGGAACGCATAAGCAATGGGCTGGGAATATATTGCAGCCATCAGGGAAGTGGCGGTCAAGGACCCACGCGCCACATGCAAACGACGATCGGGGGTCGGCGCGTTACTTCAAGAATGACGCTCCAGTCCCCATCCGTCACTCCCTTCAGGATTCCAGCTCAAGAGGCACCAAAGGCATGTAACGGTGGGGGCCCTGCGCGTTACTTCGAAGCGACGCGTGGGGTCACCGCCGTCACATCCACCCGAGGCTCAAACCACCTATCAGCGTTCTAAATGGTAGCAGGCGAAGTAACGCCCCGGTCTAGGCGCGCCGGACCGAAACGACGGTCGGCCGACTGGCCGCCGGGCGCACCGCCTGACCAAAATCACGGAAAACAGTTGATGAGTAACGGATGGGAGCCCCACCGTTACTCTCCAAGTAACGCACCCCCATTGGGCCGCTATTTGGTAGTGACGCGTCCACCTTGGACCGTCGGGCAAGTGACGGTTCCTGGCAGGACCGTCACTGCACCTGGGTTACGGGCGGGTACGGTTTGTAAACCGAAGCCCTCCCGGACGGCTGAAAACGCCGGGTATCGACGAAAAACCTGATAACCTGTCAAACCACGCATGCTAGACAACAATTTAACATCTAAATCTAGCACATGCAAGGCCTAAAACGCATTAAACTCAAGATTTAGGCTAAAACCCCAAAAATGGAAATATGAACATCATGCATGCTACGGGGTGCTAATCAACAAGCGGGCTAAAGGAAACGATCCTAGCAAGATCGAGGTTCCATCCCCCTACCTTTCGCAAGCCGAAACCGTCGAACGGGCCGCATGCAAGGAGGAATAGCCACGGAGCTTCCACGCTCCACCTCGCTCCCACGATCACCGATCCACGCCGAAGTGGACACCCACGCGCTCTACTCGACGCGAGGAATCCAACGGTGCCAACCTCGTCTCAATCCGACGCCGTCTCGACCCCGATCCCTAAGAGAGGAGAGGAGGTGGCCGCACGGAGGAGAGAGAGAGGGAGAGGGTGAAATGAGAGATCGACGGGGGAGAGAGAGTGAGGGTGAGAGATATAAAAAAAATAAATAAAATTAATATATATATAATATAATCATTATATATATAAAAATCTTATTAATATTCAATAACCCTCAAACAGCTCCGAACAAATCCGGAAAAATGCCAGACAAATTCCTAAAAATCCAGGAAAATAGCCGGAATTTCCAGAACAATTAATAGAACAAATACCACGAAGGATCCATTAAGGCACGGGCCTTACAGTCCCTCCCTCCTTACAGAAATTTCGCCCTCGAAATTTACAATAACCGAAAAGGAGGAAACTGAGAAAGGACTTATACCTCACTGGAACAAGAAAGGAAAAAGCTGACGCATCTCATCTTCACGCTCCCAAGTAGACTCGTTACCAGAGTGACGCTGCCAAGCAACCCTTACCAGAGGAATAACCTTATTTCTCAACCGCTGCTCACGACGGTCTTCAATTCGGATAGGAAACTCTGGCGTGGACAAATCAGCAGTCACCTCGGGCCACACTGAATCATCGAGAACATGAGAAGCATCAGACACATATTTCCTCAACTGAGACACGTGGAACACATTATGAATAGCTTGCATGGCCGCCGGCAGTTGCAAACGATAAGCCACTGAACCAATAGCTTCAACAATCGGAAAAGGGCCAACATACCGCGGACTAAGCTTTCCACGCTTCCCAAACCTGGAAACACCCTTCATTGGAGATATTTTAACAAACACCATATCTCCTGGCTCAAATTGTAGTGGACGTCTGCGCCGATCTGCATAACTTTTCTGTCGACTCTGAGCCGTCAACAATCTCTGTCTGATCAGACGAACCACATCAGAACACTGCTGTACCATGTCCGGTCCTGTCAACAGTCGGTCCCCAACATCAAACCAGTTCAGAGGAGTACGACAAGGACGACCATACAGCGCTTCATAAGGAGCCATGCCAATACTGGAGTGAAAACTGTTATTATAAGCAAACTCAACAAGTGGCAAATGCTGACCCCACGAACCTTGCCAATCAAGGCAACACGATCTCAGCATGTCTTCCAAAGTCTGAATAGTTCTCTCTGACTGTCCATCTGACTGTGGATGATACGCTGAACTGAAAGCTAACTCAGTGTCCAAAGCTTTCTGGAAACTACGCCAGAAGCCAGAGGTAAAACGCGGGTCACGATCTGACACAAGTGAAACAGGAATTCCATGCAATGGCACGATCTTCTACACATAGAGCTCGGCCAATCTCTGCACACTCCAAGTAACTTTAATTGGCAACAATCTGGCGGTTTTCGTCAATCTGTCGACAAGCAGCCAGATTCCATCAAAACCTTGAGAAGTTCGAGGCAAACCCACCACAAAATCTGTAGTAACATGGTCCCATTTCCACATCGGAATTTCCAATGGCTGAAGCAGACCACCTGGCTTTTGATGTTCGGCTTTAACTAATTGACAAGTCAAGCACTTAGAAACAAAAATAGCCACGTCCTTCTTTATGCCGGGCCACCAGAACTGCTTCTTCAAATTCTGATACATCTTGGTGACACCAGGGTGAATAGCAAAACGGGAACCATGGGCTTCACTCAAAATCTCATTCCTCAAATCATCATCAACAGGAATATACAATCTGCCCTGGAAACTGACGACCAGCTCGTCATCAAATTCCACATCATATCTTGATATAACACGGGCCAAATCAGAATCAGCTTGTTGGGCTTCTAGAATCTGCTGATACAAAGCTGAACCCAAAACCAAGCTAGCACAAACTGCCATCCTCGGATCGGCAGGAATCTCTACACACAATGCCTCGCTCGGAAGCTGTTCCCACAATTTCCATTCATGAAGCAACAAATGACTGACTTGTACTTTCCTGCTCAGAGCATCGGCCACAACATTCATTTTACCTGGCTGATAGGAGAGTGTAAAGTCATAATCTTTCATGTATTCCATCCATCGCCTCTGCCTGAGATTCAGATCTTTCTGGGAGAAAATATACTGTAAACTCTGATGATCAGTAAGAATCTGAAATTTCTCACCATACAGATAATGTCTCCAGATCTTCAAGGCAAAAATAACTGCAGCTAGCTCTAGATCATGAGTGGGATAATTTCCTTCATGCTGTTTCAATTGCCGAGATGCATATGCGATAACCTTACCATGTTGCATCAGCACTGCACCCAAACCTACTCGAGACGCATCTGTACAAACAAGAAAACCACCCGAGTCGGAAGGCAAAGTCAACACTGGAGAAGAAGTCAACAGCCTTTTCAATTCAACAAAGCTAGCCTCACACTGATCCGACCAGACAAATGGCACACCCTTCCGTGTCAAATTAGTCATCGGTGCTGCAATCTTCGCAAAATCCTGAATGAATCTGCGGTAATACCCAGCCAATCCTAAAAAACTTCGTATCTCCGTGATGGTCCTCGGTCTCTGCCAACTCAAAACGGCATCAATCTTTGCAGGGTCTACTGCTACTCCATCACTAGAAATCACATGGCCAAGAAAATGAATCTCCCGAAGCCAGAATTCACATTTACTGAGCTTCGCATAAAGCTCGTGATCTCTTAGAGTCTGCAGAACGATCCTCAAATGCTGCACATGATCATCAACAGAGGCAGAATATATCAAGATATCATCAACAAAGATCACCACAAAATGGTCCAGAAATGGACGAAAGATACGCTGCATTAGATCCATGAAGGCTGCTGGGGCATTAGTCAAACCAAACGGCATGACTAAAAATTCAAAGTGACCATATCGAGTACTGAAAGCAGTCTTCTCCACATCAAATTCCCGGATCCGCAACTGAAAATAGCCAGACCGGAGATCAATCCGTGAAAAGACAGCAGCAGACTGTAACTGGTCAAACAAATCATCAATCCTGGGGAGCGGATACTTATTCTTGATAGTCGCCTGATTCAGCTGCCTGTAATCAATACAAAGCCTCAGGTTTCCATCTTTCTTTTTCACAAACAGTACTGGGGCACTCCACGGAGAAAAACTGGGACGAATATAACCCTTCTCCAGTAACTCTAGTAGCTGTGCACGCAGTACTTTCAATTCAGCTGGAGCCATTCGGTACGGCGGCTTTGCTAAGGGGCCAGTACCTGGAATCAGTTCAATCACCATCTCAATCTCTCGCTCTGGGGGCAAGCCTGGCAACTCATCAGGAAACACATCAGGGAACTCACAGACAACCGGAATATCACAAACACCCCGTCGTGGTTTTTCAACAGCCACCACTGAAGCAAGGAATCCCTGACAACCTGTGCTAAGCAACCTATAGGCTCGAATAGCAGAAATAATCATACAAGAAGAACGGGATCGAATACCTTGAAAATAAAAGGCTGATTTTCCCTGGGGCTGAAAATAGACTTTCTTCGATCTGCAGTCAACCACAGCTCCATAATGCTCCAACCAATCCATTCCCAGAATAACATCATAATCTGCCAGCTGCAACGCATACAATCTCGCCGGCAACTGGTGATCATCAATCATCACAGGAGACTCATCCAAACACAAGGGAGTAACCATGAAATCTCCAGAAGGCAATTCCACAAACAACTCACAGACAGCTCAGAAGTTGGTTCCTCAATACAAGCCATAAAATCCTCAGAAATAAAAGAGTGAGAAGCACCAGAATCAAATAAGACATGAGCTGAATGACCATAAAGCATAATCGTACCTTCCACAAGATGGGACGCAGCAGCATCAGCTCTTGTCAAATGAGAAACTTTGCCTTTCTGCTTCTTAGAACCAACTGAAGATTGCTGAGAAGACGCCGACGCCTGAGAGAAAAATTGCTGTGGAGCTTGAGGTGCAGGAGGTCTAAACTGCGGCTGAGGTTGAGAAAACTGAGGAGCTTGCAATGGATTCGGCCTCAGCGGGCAATCTCGAACCACATGACCTGGCTGGTCACACCTAAAGCAAACAACAGGAAGAGAACACGGTTGGCCCTTATGATGACCACCGCATCTCCGACACATCCACGGCTGACTAGCAGCTGAGCTCTGTCGAGTCTGAGAAGAAGGTGCTGTCGGCTGCTGAACAGAATCTGCACCGGACGGCTGCTGAACAAACTTCTTCTTCTTCTTGAAACTTTTGAACTTGGGCTTAGAAGGAGAGGAAGCACTGGAAACCTCTGACTGGACCGAAGGAACACTAGGCACGGGCTGTCGGTAAGCCTGCTGAACCTGAGCCACCGGCTGCACTGACCCTGCCTGGGGATATCCACCCGGTCTCGCCATCTCCAGCTCTAAAGCTACAGCTGTCTGGCACGCAGTATCGAGATCCGCAACACGACTCGCTATCAACGGCATCTTCAACTCTGGCCTCAACCCTCGCAAGAATTGCTGGGTCTTCAAAGCTTCACTGGCCAGCACATGGGGCGCATACTGACCCAATTCCAAGAACTTATTCCTGTACTGAAGCACGGTCATACTGCCCTGGGTCAATTCCATAAACCGATACATCTTATCCATCTGCAAGCAGGCAGGAGTATAGGCACGCTCAAAAGCAGCAACGAACTCTGCCCAAGTGATTTGCCGAAGAGGTCTGGATCGAAAGGAAATCTGCCACTCGGCTTTCCACCACGCAATGGACGTACCCTGGAGTTGAAAGGCAGCGAGCATGACTTTCTCATCTTCAGCACACTCCATCGAGACAAAAACACGCTCTATCGCATCCATCCATTGCCTCGCGACTTCTGGATCAGCTTGGCCATCGAAAGCAGGCGGATTGAACATCAGAAATTCCTTCAAAGCCTTGCCTCGACTGCCAGGCACTTCAGCTTGAACGATCGGCACTGGAGGAGCAACTGGAACAACAGGAACAGCGGGAACTGCAGGAGGAGGTGCAGAACCGCTATCTTCCCTGGGCGCATCTCGAGGAACACGAGGAGCTCGAGGAGGTCTTCCTCGACGAGGCGGCATAATTATGCTGCCAAAAACACAATCAACAATGAAATCCATCAATCATACGGAAAACATCCTATGCCAGCAAGAGACAACAACAGGACTAGCTCTGGACCAAGCGTCAATTCCAATTCTTTACGCAAATCCTCAACTTCAAGCTCTGATACCATCTGTGACGACCCAGAGTTCAGGATACCGATATACCGATAACATCAGTATACCGACACCAAGAACTGGGGAGGCCACCCAAGAGGCTGATGAGGCCCCTGAAGGGTTAGTGGGGGGTTAGCTGAGGAATATGCATAATTAATTGCGAATTGGGGCGCGCAATACAAATAAGTATTTAAGATTTAAACACAAGTGCGGAAGCAATTTAAAATAACCAGAGTGATATATATAACTAGTCCAGAGTCACAAACACTAGTCCACAGGGCACAACTACGCGGGGCATACCCCGGCAAAAGTACAACACAAGCCTCAAAAAGGCAGCTCGTGCTCAGCTGGCAGCTAAGGAACGGTCCCGAAACAGCACGCTAAACTCCGGGAGATGTCGGGCGCGGCTCACCTGAAAGGAGAAGGGTGAGTCACAGCCAGACTCAGTAGGGGTCACGCGGATCCCTACCTCGCACTAAACAAGCGAACATGCATAATTAACAGCAATTAAAGCATGCATTCAAATAAATACACAGGCAATGGCATGAATATCTAATCACAAGAAAGCTGTAAACTCTATCTAAGCAAGTATAACAGCTAACACATGCCGCTACTAATTAAATGCAAGCGATTAAAGCTAAAACTACCAATTAGAATGAGCTGCAACTAGTCCAAGCAACAAGGAAGGACAACCACTGGAGCAGAAACCAGAAGCGTCCACTGACGGCTTACACTGCGTCTCAAGCACTCGCAGTCGACAAGCGACAAGCTAAGCGCGCAAACAGTACCAGACCAAGTGACCAGTCGGAGTGGCACCCGTCGGCGTCAGTCCACAGTCTCCGACCACGTGTGCACACACTGACTCTAGCCTGAGCCAGGCCCTCTAACTAGTTTTCTCCCTTGGCAGGACGCTACCATTGGCTGGGAGCCCACGGAACTAGCTTACAAACCGTGAATGGGAAATATACCCCTCCGCCATCCTCAAGCGGGTCGGTACTCAACAGACCTTAGGGCAACAACAGTGGCTCCATTGCCTGGAAAGAAAAGCTACTCTATTGGCACATAAAACACGCCACAATATAGTAAAACAATACAACTATGGCATGAATATAGAACGGAACGCATAAGCAATGGGCTGGGAATATATTGCAGCCATCAGGGAAGTGGCGGTCAAGGACCCACGCGCCACATGCAAACGACGGTCGGGGGTCGGCGCGTTACTTCAAGAATGACGCTCCAGTCCCCATCCGTCACTCCCTTCAGGATTCCAGCTCAAGAGGCACCAAAGGCATGTAACGGTGGGGGCCCTGCGCGTTACTTCGAAGCGACGCGTGGGGTCACCGCCGTCACATCCACCCGAGGCTCAAACCACCTATCAGCGTTCTAAATGGTAGCAGGCGAAGTAACGCCCCGGTCTAGGCGCGCCGGACCGAAACGACGGTCGGCCGACTGGCCGCCGGGCGCACCGCCTGACCAAAATCACGGAAAACAGTTGATGAGTAACGGATGGGAGCCCCACCGTTACTCTCCAAGTAACGCACCCCCATTGGGCCGCTATTTGGTAGTGACGCGTCCACCTTGGACCGTCGGGCAAGTGACGGTTCCTGGCAGGACCGTCACTGCACCTGGGTTACGGGCGGGTACGGTTTGTAAACCGAAGCCCTCCCGGACGGCTGAAAACGCCGGGTATCGACGAAAAACCTGATAACCTGTCAAACCACGCATGCTAGACAACAATTTAACATCTAAATCTAGCACATGCAAGGCCTAAAACGCATTAAACTCAAGATTTAGGCTAAAACCCCAAAAATGGAAATATGAACATCATGCATGCTACGGGGTGCTAATCAACAAGCGGGCTAAAGGAAACGATCCTAGCAAGATCGAGGTTCCATCCCCCTACCTTTCGCAAGCCGAAACCGTCGAACGGGCCGCATGCAAGGAGGAATAGCCACGGAGCTTCCACGCTCCACCTCGCTCCCACGATCACCGATCCACGCCGAAGTGGACACCCACGCGCTCTACTCGACGCGAGGAATCCAACGGTGCCAACCTCGTCTCAATCCGACGCCGTCTCGACCCCGATCCCTAAGAGAGGAGAGGAGGTGGCCGCACGGAGGAGAGAGAGAGGGAGAGGGTGAAATGAGAGATCGACGGGGGAGAGAGAGTGAGGGTGAGAGATATAAAAAAAAAATAAAATTAATATATATATAATATAATCATTATATATATAAAAATCTTATTAATATTCAATAACCCTCAAACAGCTCCGAACAAATCCGGAAAAATGCCAGACAAATTCCTAAAAATCCAGGAAAATAGCCGGAATTTCCAGAACAATTAATAGAACAAATACCACGAAGGATCCATTAAGGCACGGGCCTTACAGATGTGAACAGATAAATTCTAATGTTTCATGTGAAAACTGTCAGAGACTAAAAACATCTCATGATATGTGCTTAGTTGACCTGAATACGAATAAGGAACAAATCTCCTCATTGGAAAATAAAAATGAAGAATTGAGGTTGCTAAATTCCGCCATGTCTGAGAGACTTCTGACAGTTGAAAAAGGGAAATCTATTCTGAAAGAAAATGAAGTGAGTAATGAATTCACATTGACACTGGAAAATGAGACTCTGAAAAGTCTGAATGATGAATTGCAAAATCAACTTATGTTGTGTGAGGACCACATTGTGTCTTTGGAAAGAGAAATTGAAGATCTAAAAAACTCCCTGTCAAAATTTGTTAAGGGAAGAGACAATTTGAATAAACTCCTTGGTGCGAATGTAAATTTTCAGAAGGAGGGACTGGGTTACAGTCCAGACATGAAGAAGGCTGAGAAGGCTTTTGGAGAAAAATTAAAGACTGTTTTCGTTAAAAGTTCAGAACAAGAAAAGCCCTCTACCTCATCCTCACCTCAGTACAAAAATCAGAAAGAGAATGAAAAACAGAAAACAAATAGAAAGAACTCTTCTATGCATATTGATCACAGTCCTCACCCACACTCGCATACATCTAGAAAGAGAATGATCTGTCACTACTGTCACAAACACGGACATTTGATGCATGATTGTAAGTTGATGGAAAAGGATGACCTAGCAGCTGCTCAAAACAATCAGGCTAGAGAACAGGTCCCGTGGGATAAAAAAATTGATTGTTATAACTGTGGAAAAATAGGACATGTAGCTGCACAATGCTGGTCAGGGTCATTTAGAAGAAACTCCCTTCAATGTTCTCATTGTAGAAAGCATGGCCACACAGTCAAAGACTGTTGGCATATCCAGGGTAGGAATGTCAATTTCAAATATGCTAAAATTCCTACAAAGAAAAATGATTTTGGAAGAAATAAAGTTGCATATAAAAGAAAGACTTCTACATGTTCTGAATGTGGTAAGCTAGGCCACAAAGCTGCCAACTGTTGGCTAGCTGATTATGGAAAGAAATTTTTTTTTGATAATCAAAGAAATACTCATGCTCATCTACATAGGCATCATACTTCAGCTAATTCGGCGGTGTCATGTAGATATTGTGGAAGGCTTGGTCATTCCATGAATAATTGCTATCAGTTGGAATTTGATGATTATCCTGCTGAGAGACATTTTAGAACCCCTGCGAGGGTTAATTCAGGACCCAAGGCAGCTTGGGTTCCTGCAGGATCAATCTGATTTTATCTTGCAGGTGTGCCTTGGAAATGAAAGGGGTTAACCAAGGCACTCAAAAAGGGGGAGCCCCAGGAGTCAATTCCTCAGGTTAGGTCTGAACCTTGTTTAAATTCATATCCGAATCCGTGAGCATGAAAATTGTGAGTTTCATGTTGATTTACTTAATTGATGTATGATCTTATCTTGTCTAGTTGATCAGTCTGCAGTCCAGACTCAGCTATTGAATTCAATTCTGCATAACTGATGCTCTTTTCTTGATATATGATTGAACTGAATTTGAATGCTTCTTCAGTGTATATTGTCAATGCATGTGTCTCATAGGTACACATTTCGTCTGCATGACTATCATTTGCCTATTGCTGAAGACTGCATATTTTGTTTTCTGCCTCGAGTTGCATTGTCTTGCATAACCCTGGTATATCAAATGGTAAGTTACTAAAAGGCAAGGAAATCTGCCTAAAGGTTCTTACTATGTGTGAGATGGTCCTTGAGACCAGGTTCTCTGCCAAGTACCAAGGGTCTTGTCTTCATGTAGACCAGTGTACTGCATGTTTTCAGGGGGAGTAAGTTGCATATCTTTGCACAGCAATTCAATGTCGAGTCTTTGCATGTCCCTGCATTACATATAGGCTGTCAAATGCATACATGGGTCATAGTTCACTGCATATCCTCTCTCACTGATTGTGTTGACCAAAACCTTGATCATACTATGTAAAACCTTGAGTCTTACACTTTCTCTTAATAAAGTTAACAATTGGTATTTCTACTATCAATTGATATCATTTGACTTCAGAATTCTATCAGTCTTTCATGAAGATTTCAATGGGCTATCTCGATCATAAATCTGAAAAACTCTTGAACTAGAAATCTTCTATTATACATTCTTAAGAATGACTGAAATAATTCATGTGGTTTAAGCTTAATGTATTCATGGAGTTTAACTTCAAAATCTCTTAACATATCTGAATCATGTTTAATAAATCTTAACCAACTGTTTCATGCTATGTCTTGCAAAAACTTCTGAAATCTGCACTTTTGAATACATGACTTTAATTGGTTAAGTACATGAGATTAATATTGTTTTGAAGCAAATGAATGTTTTTGAACTGTCTAAAGGGTAAAGTAATTGTCAGAGCAATGACCTTGGTCACTGAGAAACACATGTCTAAAGGATTGTGTCATGAGGTGCCTTAGTTAACTCTGTAAAAATTCATTGAAAATCAGGTAGAGCAATGGCATGCACACTGAGAAATACAATTCACTCATTAAAAATTGAGTTGTAGTGTGTCATGATGTGTAAATGCTAACTCTGTTCACATAAGGCATGACAGTTAGTCACACTAAGGGCTTAGGGATATTGGCCTCTGATCAAGATATACCCTCTAGTTACAAGGTGTGTACTGAACTAGAGTGCACGTAAAATTTGTAGCAAGGAAAATTATTGAATAAATTGAAATATCTGAATATTGATGCCAAAATCAAATTGCTACAACCCTAGACAAAATCATATGACTTCATAATTGCTTGATTTCAATACTAGTACATGTAATTCTGAAAGAAGTCAATAGATTTGATTGTGTAAGACAAAGGGAGGATAATCAAGATAAATATGAGGGCTTGGTTCATTTTTATTAAACCATGGTTTTAGATATCATTACAGAATTTTATTGATAAACTCTGCATACATCACGTTTAAACCATGATGTTCAATAAATGTCATTCATAAGCCCTTATGATAGAAGACTTTGAAAACTTATGCTTTAGATTTATGAGATTGATATCTCTTTGAAAGTCAGGCTGAACTTCTTGTGTTTGGAACATCCTTGAAAAATCTGTTAATTGAAACTCTTCTGCTCATGGTATTGACTCATTAACCTGAACCTCTTCTTGTTTGCCCCTGTGGTCTCCTTCTCATAAGAGTCCACTTATTGAGGAGGAGCTTCCATGTCATGCATCACTTGCATATTAATTGGCATCTCTTCAGGGGGAGCATTCCTAGTCGTGCTGAATCATGTTCATATCATTTGTGACCTTGCATTCATATACTCAGGGGGGAGTATTGCATTTCTCTAACTCATGCTTTTGCTGAAACTATTAAAGGGGGAGAATCATGTTCTTGCAAGGGGGAGAATTTGATTGAACTTTTATACATGCTTTAATTTCTCAAATTATTTTCTTTTTGATGAAGTCAAAGGGGGAGAATAATTTGAGTCTTCAGATGCCTCACATCATCAGAATGACTCAATATATTGAAAGTATTGCCATCATCAAAAAGGGGGAGATTGTTGTGCCCCTGGGGTTTTGATGATAGTTTTGATGATTGATTGTTGATGTAAGTTAAATCAAATGTTCAGTCATCCTGCTGCTCAGTTTAGATTAACATATTTGATGTGAGGTCATGCTACATGTTAAACTGATGCATAAAGCATTCATTGCTGTGGTTTCAATGATTGATTTGGTTTTGATGATTGGTGTTTGATGTGAGTCACTGTGAGTCATCCTGTTGAAATGTTCATTCAGGCTTTCATATGCTCAGTCAGTTTATTTGTTTACACTGTGAATCATTGTAATTGAAGTTTCAGACTATTATCTGCTGCATAAAGCTTTCATATGCATTTACAGAGTCTATACATTGATTGGCAGTAAGTCTGCACATTGAGCGTCTCATGGAAGTCCATACAGTGCATTGCCTTGGCTAAGTGTATACACTGTCAGTCTCATTTTGAGTCAAAGTCCATACATTGGATTGTTACTCACATCGCCTTCAGGCCTCCAAGTCTGTACACTGGCCTTCTTTCATGATATACTACACGTCTACTCATTCAACACTGGTCTTCCAAGTTCTGTACAGCGTGAAGTCTCACCTCGTGTTGTTTCCCCTCACTAACACGAAAAGATTTCGTGTCGTCTGAGGTTATAACACTTCGTGTTGATTTCCATGCGTGACAGGATAACTTGTATGAGGTTAGACTTCGTGTCGTCTCTTTGTATTTCGTCTTCATGTTGTCTTCACCCCGTGTCGATTTCAATTTTGACTTCGTGTCATGTTTTCCCACTTCGCGTCGTTCATGTTTCGTAACCACACTTCGTGTTGGTTACTGTCGTTCTTGTGACTTTGTGTCGTGTCTCCCAGACCTCGTGTCGTTTTCACTCCGTGTCAACTTCGTCTTAAGTGTTGTTTTCATCTTCGTGTCGCTTCTCACTCCGTGTCGTTTGTTTTTGTTCCACTGCGTGCAGAACATTGCAGCACTTCGTGTTGCTTTCTGTGTCACCACCTCGTGTCGTTCTCTGTGTAGTGTGTGTCTTTGTCACCACTATACTTCGTGTCGTTGTTTTTCACTTCGTGCTGTTTTTCACCGTCTTCGTGTTGGTCTTTCTCATTAGACCTCGTGTCGTTCTCGCTTTGACCACACTTCGTGTTGCTTTACGTAGACCTTGTGCCTTACTTGTTTGCAACCACTTCGTGTCGGTTTCTGCTGTCAGTCCGTGTTGTCCTCGTGTTATTTTTCACCTCGTGTCGGTTATTATTTTCATCTTCTGCGGGTAGTTCTCTTTATAGTGTTATCTCTGTTCCAGGTTGCATCTCATGTTATCATTTATGTCTGTGTGGTTTTTACTTCGTGTTACCTACTGTTGAACATCGAGTCTTTACTGACTTCGTGTCATTTTCCCAATTATGTCTTCGTGTCATTTTTTTTTATTCTTTCTAGACCTCGTGTCTCTTTTGTTTTATATCCTTACTTCATGTCGTTCCCTTCTCTGTGTCTGTTCTGTGGCAGTGCATCTCGTATCGTTCCTCCCTCACTTCGTGTTGTAGTCACCATGTCTATCTCGCGTCTTTCCCAGTATAGTCCATACCTCATGCAGCTTTGTTCTTTGTGGCCATACAGCATGTTAATGGTTTTAATATCATTACAGGTCCGAGGAAGAACATTCCACACACCTGAGCTGCACGTGATCCAAGACAAGAGGAATCAATCCTATAAAGGCACGTGGCAGGAAGGCTCTCGATCAAGCGTGGGAGGCACACGCGTTTTATGCCCTATCCACCTGCTGCTGCTGCTATATAATGCAGCATTCGTCCACAGATGAAGGCATCGAAGAAGAAGCCAGTAGTGCACAAAGGCCTTCGATCCAAAAAAAAAAAAGGAAGAAAAGAAAGAAAAGAGGAGAGCATAGAAGAGAGTGAGAGCGTGAGCTGAAGAAGAAGAAGAAGTGCAGCAAGAGAGTGAGAGATTAGGAGAGTAGAAGAGAGAGAGAGAGAGATAGAAGTGTGAGCCTAAGAGAATAGAAGAGCAGAGATTGAGAGAGTGAAAGAGAAGAAGAAGAAGAGAAGAGAAGAGGAAGAAGAGATTACCTGAAGATCTGTCTACTGGACCGTGGATCAAATCCAGGCCAGTCAGCTCCAATGAGAGCCACATTGTGCACTTCATCTTTCAGCTTTCTGTTTTGCTGAAGTTATCTTCGTTTATTGTTTTTCTTTGTTTTCTGGTTTGCTGTGCTTTTCGATCCTCTGGTCTGAGGTCGTGTTCCCTCCGGTTAGGAGGAAGGGAGATCTGATCTCCAGTTGCAAGTAGCTGGGAACTACTTGTGGGTTCCCTCCGGCTTGGAGGAAGGGAGACTTGTCTCCGGTTCTGGGCTTGTGGATTCAAGTCCAGAGGTTCCCTCCGGTTTGGAGGAAGAGGGGAGGCTGTTCCCCTGGTCAAGCTGTGTGGCAGCTTTTGTTGCAGACTGAGTCTGCTGTTTCTAGCGTGAGCTAGTGGAAGCCACACTCGGTTTGAGTGTGGGGTGGATGTAGGTCTGCTGGACCGAACCACCTAAAAACCTCTGTGCAGTGGTTTGATTTCTCTATATGTTTTTTGCTTCCGCTAGATATTTGCATAGGGGCACTCCAAGTGTTTGATCACAGGTTCATTAAATGATTTAATCAGATCTTGTTCTGAGTGTTTAATCTGTTGAGTGAGCGAAAGTTTATCTGAGTGAAAGAATGGTTTGAATGAATACTTAGGTGCGCTTTGATTTGGTTGCTCACTGTCTATTTGTTGAATTCCGCTACTGCTAATTAGTCTTTCAGATTTGATATATCTGTCTAGTTAACATTCTAGATAGTTAGTGAGCATCATATTTTTAATTAGGTGAAGGCTTTTAAATAGGTTATATTCATTCACCTCCCCTCTGAATACTGCACCGAACCTAACAGAAAACCGATCATGAGATCCAGAATAGGAAATAATAATAAAAAAGAGAAAATAAAACTGGGAAACAGTGCATCAAGGCTTGCAAATAGAGTCTAATAAATTTTACTTAACTCTAATCAAAATTGGTCCATTGTCAAAGAGAGATCAGTGCATCAAGGCTTATACTTAACCTGGGACAAGACAGGTGTAGGGAACAGAGTGTCGATTAGGATTTAGGATGAAACATGAGTGACACAGAATTAAGATAAAATTCGATCAAATTTCACGATCTTAATACAACTGGGAAAAAAATATGTGGGTTAAAATAACTTGACCCAAAATTAATCAAATCTTCCAAAGGATGTAATCTTAACCTGCATTTTTAAAAATCGAATTGGATTAAATTCACCAGTCAAACTAGATTTTCTCAAGTCTATACAAAAAAAAGTGCAGATTTGTAGTGGACTTTTCTTGTGATTAACTCGTTCACCATATGAGATTGTACCGGCTAATGCCATGATGGTTAACAGGGGGAAAACCGATCATGAGATCCAGAATAGGAAATAATAATAAAAAAGAGAAAATAAAACTGGGAAACAGTGCATCAAGACTTGCAAATAGAGTCTAATAAATTTTACTTAACTCTAATCAAAATTGATCTATGGTCAAAGAGATATCAGTGCATCAAGGTTTATACTTAACCTGGGACAAGACAGATGTAGGGAACAGAGTGTCGATTAGGATTTAGGATGAAACATGAGTGACACAGAATTAAGATAAAATTCGATCAAATTTCACGATCTTAATACAACTAGGAAAAAAATATGTGGGTTAAAATAACTTGACCCAAAATTAATCAAATCTTCCAAAGGATGTAATCTTAACCTGCATTTTTAAAAATCGAATTGGATTAAATTCACCAGTCAAACTAGATTTTCTCAAGACTATACAAAAAAAAGTGAAGAATTGTAGTGGACTTTTCTTGTGATTAACTCGTTCACCATATGAGATTGTACCGGCTGATGCCATGATGGTTAACAGTGGGAAAACCGATCATGAGATCCAGAATAGGAAATAATAATAATAAAGAGAAAATAAAACTGGGAAACAGTGCATCAAGGCTTGCAAATAGAGTCTAATAAATTTTACTTAACCCTAATCAAAATTGATCTATTGTCAAAGAGAGATCAGTGCATCAAAGTTTATACTTAACCTGGGACAAGACAGGTGCGGGGAACAGAGTGTCGATTAGGATTTAGGATGAAACATGAGTGAGACAGAATTAAGATAAAATTCGATCAAATTTCACGATCTTAATACAACTGGGAAAAAAATATGTGGGTTAAAATAACTTGACCCAAAATTAATCAAATCTTCCAAAGGATGTAATCTTAACCTGCATTTTTAAAAATCGAATTGGATTAAATTCACCAGTCAAACTAGATTTTCTCAAGTCTATAAAAAAAAGTGAAGAATTGTAGTGGACTTTTCTTGTGATTAACTCGTTCACCATATGAGATTGTACCGGCTGATGCCATGATGGCTAACAGGGGGAAAACCGATCATGAGATCCAGAATAGGAGATAATAATAAAAAAGAGAAAATAAAACTGGGAAACAGTGCATCAAGGCTTGCAAATAGAGTCTAATAAATTTTACTTAACTCTAATCAAAATTGATCTATTGTCAAAGAGAGATCAGTGCATCAAGGCTTATACTTAACCTGGGACAAGACAGGTGCAGGGAACAGAGTGTCGATTAGGATTTAGGATGAAACATGAGTGACACAGAATTAAGATAAAATTCGATCAAATTTCACGATCTTAATACAACTGGGAAAAAAATATGTGGGTTAAAATAACTTGACCCAAAATTAATCAAATCTTCCAAAGGATGTAATCTTAACCTGCATTTTTAAAAATCGAATTGGATTAAATTCACCAGTCAAACTAGATTTTCTCAAGTCTATACAAAAAAAAGTGAAGAATTGTAGTGGACTTTTCTTGTGATTAACTCGTTCACCATATGAGATTGTACCGGCTGATGCCATGATGGCTAACAGGGGGAAAACCGATCATGAGATCCAGAATAGGAGATAATAATAAAAAAGAGAAAATAAAACTGGGAAACAGTGCATCAAGGCTTGCAAATAGAGTCTAATAAATTTTACTTAACTCTAATCAAAATTGGTCTATTGTCAAAGAGAGATCAGTGCATCAAGGCTTATACTTAACCTGGGACAAGACAGATGTAGGGAACAGAGTGTCGATTAGGATTTAGGATGAAACATGAGTGACACAGAATTAAGATAAAATTCGATCAAATTTCACGATCTTAATACAACTGGGAAAAAAATATGTGGGTTAAAATAACTTGACCCAAAATTAATCAAATCTTCCAAAGGATGTAATCTTAATGTGGCGACCCGGATTCCGGATACCCGGTGCACCCGGTATAAATACCGAATACACGTGATACCACATGGGACCCGCGAGGCCTCCCAAGCGCGGGAAAGCGCCGAAGGGAAAAAGGATTGTGTGGGAAATACATTGAAGCCCGCAGATATAACAGTAAGCAATTAAATTTCATTACAATGGATTGCTAAAGTAGCAGAAATAAAATTACCTTTTCATTAATATTCAAGTTTTACAATTATACACAGAGTCCAGCCCAAAGGAAAGACAACAAGTCTAGCACAGTACAGTCGAACAGAAAGAAACGTACACAGAAGTCGGAGGAACCCGACGCAGGTACGGCTGGCAGCTACAACAGCAAACGCGCACTCCACCAAGGACAGCAGAGGCAGACGGCGAAACCCACCTGAAAAGCAGCAGGGGTGAGTCTCAACAGAAACTCAGTAGGGGTCACGCGGATCCCCACTGGAAAACCGCACAAAGCGAAGGCAACGGAAAGCAGCAACAAACGTAGCAAGGACAGCAACGTAGCAAAGCAGGAAAGCTACACTACAAAGCTGTAAAGGAACAGACGGGAAGTAGAGTAGGGAACACGCAGGAGAGGGTGAGAACCCGCACCAAACAAGCGGCTACCGAACTAACCTCGGTATCCCAAACTACTCCAAACAAAGGCAACAGATGGATGACCCTAAACTCACACAGAAGGGTACACCAGTCTGTCAACCAGCCCCAAACAAAGGCGAAGGCGAACGCCGACACCGGGGGAAACAGACAAAAACACGACCGGGAACGTCGTGCACAAAGCCCCACGC
>JAHNEJ010002089.1:0-37935 GCA_022559845.1 Amorphophallus konjac
TCCTTCCATACCTGAAATCTCTAGATTCTCCTCTCTTTCCTCTCCTGAGCTTCCAAAACCCACCTTGGTACATTTGAATGAACTAGCCTAAGGGGAGTTCTTATAGGAAGGGAAGGGTGCTACAGGACAGAACATGTCACATCAGTGGTCATTGTCAAGATTTTGGTCTGAATCTCCTTTATACTGTGGTGCGATTCTGCTGTGATTCTGCTACTTTCCGATGTTGCTAACCTTTGCTAGTCTGTGCAGGTTTTACTAACGGACGTCTTTGTCCTATCTCCTGTCCCACCTTTCATTGGTTGGTCCCACCATGTCATGCATCGTAGTATATGATACGTACGCTACTAGAACATGCCGAGGACCGTGCGGCCCGAACGAATCTGGGATCTGAGTTCCCCTTCAACAAAAACGGTGATGATCCCGGAAGAATTTGGGTTGTACGGATAGGCCGTCAATTTGTGATAGAATGGGGACGACGGTTCCATTCAGTGAGTTGATGCGTGGATAAACGGGCCCCAGCCCAGTATCAGCTCACCGGGTCGGTATCCTGACCCGTCCTTCATAAGTTGACAATATTATCCTTGGCTATTTTCTATTTTAGTTTGTTTTGAATTTTTCTTTAAACCCAGCATGCATTCATATAGGACTTTGATTTATTGCGGAAGATCATTCAAGTGATCCGATTGTGAAAGTCGTTGTGTTTCAATTCTCACAAATATGAGATATTCCACTCCGAATGAAATACCGAGTTTTCTTGAGACAGCCCCGACGCTGCTCTTCCAAAGGAGACCCTTGTTTGGACAGACCCTCAGATATTCCTTTACCTTTTTTGACCCACCTTGGCCGCAGCACTTCCACATTTGCTGGTAACCGCTCCCCAAAGGTGAAACCTCCGGTTTATGACCCAGGTACTTCCACACTGAGAAGTTGGTCTCCTTTTATTTCGTGCCTGAGCGCACATCTCACCCTCCCTTATTTGATCTCCGTCCAAGCAATCGTCAATATTTGAAAGACCTTCTCCAAAGTCGCCTCATTGAAACTCCAGGAAAGATTCCAAACAGTAACGTCAAAAGCGTGTCTCATCACACCTTGGCATCAACTTATCAGTCCGCTCCCACTTCACTCCACTCCACTTCCACTACGTGTCGCTCCCTTGCAAAGCAGACGCCAAGGCGGGGCAGCTGTAGACACGCCATTCTTGACGTCTCCTGAGAAAGTCTCATATTACTATACAACGCCCCGCAACGGCTTACGCATTTTGAATCGCCCGAGTGCTTCCTTTTCTTGGGTCTTCTTCTACCTTTCTCGGCATCCGGAATCGTCTCATCACGACATTCGGACGGCATCAACATCAGTCGAACGCATCAGGAGGTTCCGGAACCAAGAAGGATGTCTGCCGGGCGGCCGCTGAGTAGGACCCGGGTGGGTCTTAATGGGGGCGTCCAGGCCCCTGGACGCCCCCATATTTTTGATTTTATTTATTTCTTTTCTCAGGGCCTTAAACTAACTAAAAAATATATATATTAATGGAGGCGTCCAGGCCTCTGGACGCCTCCATAAAAATAATAATAAAAAATGTTTATAAAAAAGCCAGTTGGCATAAAAACACAAATAAATAATAAATAAATAATATATATTTGGAGGCGTCCAGGCCCCTGGACGCCTCCATAAAAACAATTATAAAAAAACAAAATGCCAGCCTTGGCACAAAAGATAAATAAAAAATAATAAAATAATATATTTATGGAGGCATCCAGGCCTCTGGACGCCTCCATCAAAACCCTCACGGGCGCCGGCCACCGAACGGCGGTTTGTCGTGTGTGAAAAAATCCAAAATATGGAGACGTCCAGCCAGCTGGACGCGCCCATTTCTGAATCACGAGGCGCCGCTCACAAAACCACGCGTTGCGCCAAACTGCGTGCGGCCGTCGTCGGCTTTCGGTGGACCTGCTTGAGGCGTCCGGGACCCTGGACGCCTCCACAAAAGTATTCCAAAAAAAATCAATAAAAATATAATAAAATATTATTTCGGCCCTGATGGAGGTGTCCAGGGTCCTGGACGCCTCCACCCTCCGGAGCTCTATAAATAGAGCCCCACCCCCTCAGTTCTGGAAGAGCTTAGAAGTGATCCGATAGGCTGCCGGAGCCCAGAGGCTACGGAGTCATTTTCTAACCTGTGGGTTCTTTTGTAGGTGGAGGTTCTGCCGGCTTCTCGGGTGTTCACGCTCGCGAGAGGAAGGTCGTCTTCATCCACCGCGCTTCCACGTCGTCCCCACGCTGCCGGAGCTCCGCCGGATTTCACCCTCAGCTCATCCAATAAGCCTTTTCTTCCCCTTTTTTCTTCGTAGTTCTTTTACATTCATCATCTCGCATCCTCTATCCCCCTTCATAAGGGCGCCTCTTCTTTTATACTTCTTGCATCCATCATCTCATTTTCCTCCTACTCGAGTCCGAGAGGGGTTTAAAAGATAACACCAACCAGGTGTGTGTCTTGCCATCATTTCGTTATTTTTATCGCAAGGATTTGAATACTACACCTCCATCTTTCTAATCCACTTGTCATTTGTTTGTCGTTGTTTTGCAAGGGTAGCCGAGAAAAGCCCTCTCCGTCGGCCGGTCGGAGGGAGAGGAAGAAGCAACCCGCCATCTCCCGCTCTTGAGGTAGGCGCGATCACTTTCTTATTTTGGGGTCTTTCGGCCCCTGGCGATCACATCTTATTTTCGAGGCCGCGGCGAGTCACTTCCCCAATGACCGTTTAAATTTCCGTTCTTATATTCTCTTTATACTCTGTTATATTCTGCTCATATTCTCGAGGCCGCGGCGAGTCACTTCCCCAATGGCCGTTTAAATTCCCATTTTTATATGTTATATTCTTATCTATTCGTGTTCTCGAGGCCGCGGCGAGTCACTTCCCCAATGGCCGTTTAAATTCACGTTCTTATACGTTATATTCTTATCTGTTTGTGTTCTCGAGGCCGCGGCGAGTCACTTCCCCAATGGCCGTTTAAATTCCCGCTCTTTGTATTCTCTCTATATTCTGTCATCTTATTATCTGCTCATATTCTCGAGGCCGCGGCGAGTCACTTCCCCAATGGCCGTTTCAATTCTTGTTATTTAATTTTTGCACCATTCCCGTCCCCCCGAGGCCGCGGCGAGTCACTTCCCGCTATGGCCGTTTAAACCCCATATTTTACTATATCACACTTGTCCTGCTCGCCCCGCCGGAGCAATCTCCCGTGGTGGCCCCTTCTCTCTCTTCTCTTATTTCTGTGTTGCAGCAAACAAACACCAACACCAAAAGAAAGAAAAGAGGAGCCCGCGCGCGCTCCGCGCCCTCTCCGCTCTTCCCCGAACCGCGTGACGTCGCTCACACCGAGAAGTCTCAGCCAGAGAAAGACAATGAAGAGCAGTCAGAAGAGTCCATCCTTGGGACCCACTATGACTTGCTAAAACATCTAGACAAGTCGTATGCCCGTATCTCCATCCTTGAGTTGATTAAAAGATCTACATCTCACCAAGAAGCTTTAAGGGACTATCTTCAAAAAGTCATGGTGAATGAGGATCTCCCTGTGGAGAAAATCTCAACAGTCCTGACGCCCATGGATACACAACCGCCCATCATGTTTCACAATCATGAGCTTGCCCCCAAAGAAGCTCGAAAATATGCATTATGCATTGCGGTAAAAATCAATGGCGTGTCAGTGGATCCGTGCCTGGTAGACACGGGCGTGTCTATAAATGTGATTTCTCTGAGTACCCTCCAAGCATGTGGGGTTGATGAAGAACAACACATGCCCTCCTCAATCACAGTCACGGCCTATGACAACAGTAAAAGGCCGCCAATGGGGATGATTACCCTCAATGTAGAACTAGGCCCTGTATCAGTCTTCACAGAATTTCGTATCCTTGATATGGATCCCACTTTCAAAGCTATACTAGGCCGTACCTACATTGAAGCCATGATTGCTGTACCATCCACCAATCATCAGTGTTTGAAGTTTCCATATAAAGGATGGGTTATCAAGGTAATGAGCATGCCCCTCTGTTCTACGGTGGATGCTATCACCACCTCTTTGCCCTCGGTCTGGCCGACTCATCGGCCCATACTATCCTTGTTGGATGTCCATGACCCCTGTCCTGCTCTCTTCACACAACAAAAGCCGTTTCCTGTGCCAACCTCACGCCTCCCATTCCATTCTAAAGGATGGGAGATTATGAGAAATATTATCTACCAAGAAGGTAAAGGCTTAGGGGCACAACTACAAGGAAGGTTGAGACCACTGCAGAAAACAAAGCCAACCCGTAGAGCTGGCCTGGGTTTTAAGGGGCCGTTCGAATCAGACGGGAAACCCCTCACATGGACTTTATCCTCCCACTTCAAGAAGGGGCCCATCGTTCAGATGGAAGATCCTCCACTAGAATCACATGGGGGGTTACACAATGTATTCTTGGCTGAAGGATGCTCAAAGACCCCCAAAAGAGGAAAGATTGTCCACTTGGATTGTGAATGGTATAAATGGTTTGACATACCATATATATCCATTGCACTGGAAAGAATGTTCTCGCCTTCACATCTAGAAGGGTCATATTTGATCTCCGAAATGCCAGGGGATACCACTTCCATTGTCAGAACTCTGCATCTTCCTTGTTAGGAGAGTGTTGTCATCGACGGCTCACTAGCCATCATTTTCTCCATTCACTTATCACAGCCTTTGTTGCTGTCTCCTTCCTGGGCCAGACGGTTGTCTGATGATCTTCCCGGGTCCCCTTCTTTACTTATTTACCTGGGTGAGTTTCTCAACTCGTGCCAGGCTTTCAATCACGATTTGCTCTACGAGCCATACAACCCTCTAGCTATAATCCCCTTTTCACCTCCTCCAATTCCTTTATATTGTTTTGTCATCAAAGATGAAAATGAAAAAAAAATGCCAATTTCCAAACTCCTCAACAATACATTTTTGTTGAGAAGACCTCTTACATCTCCCACGAGTGTGCCCCGACTTACGGGCCACTCATTCAAGGTCCCCTGAGTGACCTTCTCTACCCCTCATCTGAGGGGTCCTTCCTTGTACATTCTTTACCATCTTCTTTAGTTTCTTTTTCTTCTTCGTCTTTTGTAAATGTCAGTTTAGCTAGGAATAATAAGTCAAGGGTAGTGCCCAAGAAGAAATCCAAGGGTAGACAGATTCCCCGTCATTTCCTTTTGGATCTAGCCTGTAGGTGTCAAGCACTTCTAGCCATTCCTCAATTCCTAGAAATTCCTATCAAATTGCCGGAAATAGAATGTGAGAATGATTGCACGATTGATGAAGGATATGGGGTTTATGAAATCACTGATAAGGAATACCCCATTAAAGAAGAGGATGAAGAATATGAGGACGTGGCTGGCGCATATGCCAGTGGAATGAGGAGATTTGACGAGCCATCAGCCGCTGTAGAAGAGTCCACCAAAGAGATTAACTTGGAAACTGAGGAAGACCCTAGGATCATCCTCATAAGTGATAATTTGCCATCATCTGAAGAAGAGGCATTAGTTAAAGTCCTTAAGGATTATAATGACACGTTCGCATGGAGCTATGAAGATATGCCAGGTTTGCATTCCACCTTGGTTGAACATCGTCTCACTCTGAAGCCAAGGTCCGTCTCGGTAAAACAACGGTTAAGATGTTTCCACCCACAAATGGCTTTGAAAATGAAGGAAGAGGTCGACAAGCTCCATAAAGCTAGGTTCATAAGAGTCGTCCTTTATCCTCAGTGGGTGGTAAATATTGTCCCGGTCATGAAGAAGGATGGAAAGGTGAGAATTTGTATTGACTTTCGGGACCTTAACCGCGCGTGTCCGAAGGATGACTTCCCTTTGCCTCATATTGACGTGTTGATTGATAACACGGCAGGATATGAAACCCTTTCATTTATAGATAGATTTTCTAGATATAATCAAATTCGTCTGGCAGAAGAAGACCAAGAGAAAACGCCATTCACTACTCCCTGGGGAACTTATTGTTATATGGTCATGCCATTTGGACTGAAAAATGTTGGAGCCACTTACCAAAGGGCTATGATGGTAATATTTCATGACATGATGCACATATATTTGGAGGTCTACGTGGATGATTTGTTGGTAAAATCCAAAACTAGGGCAGAACTTCTCGAGGTCCTTGCAAAAGTGTTGCAAAGATTGTGTGAGTTCAATTTGAAAATGAATCCAAAAAAGTGCGTGTTTGGTGTATCATCGGGCAAGTTACTTGGCTTCATTGTGAGCAAAAGGGGCATTGAGATAGATCCCAACAAGGCCAAGGCAATTAGGGATATGCCACCCCCAAAGAATTTGAGAGAAGTTCGAGGATTAATCGGGAGGTTGCAGTTTATCCGCCGCTTTGTGTCTCAACACTCGCAAAGGTGTAGACTTTTCTATGAGTTGACCAAATTAGGGACCAAGTTCTGTTGGGATTCTAAGTGCCAGAGCGCTTTTGAAGGATTAAAGGAGTATCTAGCCAGCCCACCTGTTCTCACTCCACCTACTCCAGATAAACCTTTGATCCTATATATCTCAGTCTTGGACGACTCTGTGGGAGCCGTCCTGGCACAAGTCAATGAGAAAGGCAAGGAACGGGCAACCTATTACTTGTCCAAACTTCTCAATCCCAGTGAGCGAAAGTACACAGCCATGGAGAAGACCTATGCCGCCCTTGTGTGGGTAGTACAGAAATTGAAACATCACTTTCTTGCTCATGAAGTCCACTTGATTGCTCGGATGAATCCTATCAAATTTCTCTTGAAAAGTCTATCCTTACTGATAGGCTAGCACGCTGACAAAGTTTTCTATCTCAATTCGACATCACCTATATCCAGCAAAAGGTGATTAAAGGCTATGCCATAGCTGAGCACCTCGCTCACCACCCTCTCCCCAAGTTTGACCATGTTCAATCAGAGTTTCCAGATGAGGAACTAATGTCCATTACCCAATCAGATGATCCGATGTGGATATTATATTTTGATGGAGCTTTGAATTCCCAGGGGAGAGGTATCGGTATCGTCCTTTTGTCGCCCGAAGGCGTCACTATCCCAGAGGCATTCCAGCTCTCATTTCCAGTCACCAACAATATGGCTGAATATGAGGCTCTTCTAGTAGGTCTGAATCTTACCTATTCCTTCTGGGTCACCGAATTGTGAGTCATAGGTGATAGTCAACTTATCCTTCGCCAGGTGCTTACCAAATATCGCACACACGATCCCAAGCTTAAGCCATATCAAGAGCTCACTGTTGCTTTTGCCAAACTGTTCACCAAGTTGGTCTTTGTTCATGTCCCTCGCAATCAGAACATTCTGGCCGACGCCCTTGCATCGTTGGCATCATCATTAAGGTTCCCTCTGGGTAGAAGGGCTCAATCCATTTCCATCCGCAAGCTTCACCTCCCTGCTATTCACAACCCTTCCTATTTAAGGGTCAAGGAAAAAATGTCAAGGATGGCCCAAGATGGAGAAGTTATTGAGAAGAGGGAAATTATGTTGGTCGACTTGGAAGAAGAATTGGCTGATGAGGAGAAACCATGGTTCTATGAAATTATTAAATATTGCAAAGACCAGTCTTACCCTGAAGAGGCAACAACAGAAGATAAGAGGGCCATAAGGAGAGTTGCCCAGAGATATACATTGGTTGTGGGACTACTATACAAGAGAAGCCTCACTGGTGTTCTTCTAAGGTGTCTTGATAATGATGAGTCCTGGAAATGTGTAGAGGAAGCACACTCAGGCATGTGTAGTGGCCATGTAAACAGCCAAATGCTTGCTAAGAAGATCATTCGGCAACGTTTTTACTGGCCCACCATGGAAGAAGATTGTGTTGTCTATGTCCGTAGGTGTGTCAAGTGCCAGCTTCACGCCGATAAGATCCATTCCCCATCTTCCTCTCTCCATCCAGTGTCCTCCCCATGGCCTTTCTCCATGTTGGCATTCGACATCATTGGCCCTCTTGGTGATCCCAACTCCCTTACTAAGCAAAAATCCTTCATCCTCACTGCAACGGAGTACTTCACCAAATGGGCCGAAGCTGAAGTCTACGCGGAAATCAAGGCATCAACAGTCTGTAAGTTCATCATGAAAAACATCATTGCTAGATTCAGCATTCCAAGAACTATCATTATCGACAATGGGCCACAATTTATTTCTCAAGATCTTCAGGATCTCTGCAAAAGGTATAAGATTACATTACATCATTCATCACCATATTATCCACAAGGCAATGGCCAAGCAGAGGCAACTAATAAAACCCTTATTAAAATCATAAAGAAAACCTGTGGGTCTAGCAGATTTACAGATTGGCCGGAAAAGATCATTGAGGCTCTATGGGCTTATCGCACTTCAATCCGTACTCCCACTGGGCAAACTCTGTTCGCCCTTACTTACGGGATGGAGGCGGTAGTTCCATATGAGATTCTGGTCCCTTCTCTTAGGGTACAATTGGATAAGGAACTTCCCCTCGATGAACGTCGTGACTCACTCCTTGCCCAATTGGAACTCTTAGATGAAAAGCGCCTGGCCGCAGCCGAGCATGTTCGTGTATACCAGAATAGACTCGCACGTTTTTTACCAAAAGAAGGTTATTGAGAGAAAATTCAAAGTCAGTGAGTGGTAGTGAAAAGAATCTTTGTAAAACCTGGCGGCCCACGTTCTAAACTCCAACCTAATTGGGAAGGACCATATGTGGTTCAGGCTGTGCATCCAGGCAACGCCTATAGGCTAGTCAATGCTGAGGGAATCGAGTTATCCCACCCTTGGAATGGGCTTTATCTTAAGAAGTACTACCCTTAGATAGGTGTGCATAATGTCAAAAGAAAAACAACAAAAAAATACCAAAAACCATGAAAACAACAAAAATATGTATATAAAACAACAAAAGGTAAAAAAAGAAAAAAACGAAGAAAAAAAAGATAGAAAATTCAAAATCCCAATGCCTGGTGGTCACCATGTACTTAAGTCACTGCATCCAACCTCCATGTTAGGACATGGCCCATTGAGACTTGGTAGGTTCTGGGTCTTGGTCTGTGAGAACCGTGGAGATCCCTGTCCGGCCACACCGGCCTATGCCCACTCAAAGGAAGTCAACATGTACACATTTATGTGTTTTATCCAAAGTCGGTAGCATCACCTATGGTGGGGCCTCACCCAGAGGGTCTCCAGAAAGCTGAATCTTTATTCTCTTCCTCTTCGACCAAATGAGACAGTCGGCACCCTTAAAACGCTGAGCATATGAAACAAAAACTCAATCCCCTTAAGCCAAGAGTAGGATCTATTTTCTCGAGCATCGGTCAGAGCATGAGAAGAGGGCAGTGTCCCCGCAGGCATACAAGAGGGATTCCATAACGTCAAATGACTATATCTCCCTCGGAAAAAAGAAAGACAAAATCAAAGTCAAAAGAAAAGCATGGTCGTAACCGTGCCTGATTCCAATAAATGAAACCCCTTCGACTGAAACTCAAATTCTACGCAAAAGGGGTCATGAGATGTAAATGCTCGAGATTTGGTCTGAAGTTGCCCGAAAGGGGAGAGTTAAGTGCGCCCCTACTGGCTCACCGGGTTAACGGTTTTGTCGGTCCTCTCAGGAGGTTTACCCCTCTACATTCTTCTTTCTTCCTCTGAAGATGAAGGCTCAATGGAGTTCCTGAAGGGTGAAAATCGCCAAAGCCTGTAACCTCCTTTTAACACAAGCATATGGTTGTCTATTTTGAAAAGCAAAAGCCATTGCTGCGAAGGAGTCTCCATATTTTTGGCCGGTCAAGACCCTTAGCTACCACCTTAATGTATTCTTAGTCTAACCTCGGGCTTAGACCAACGCAAGCGCGTCACCTATGGGTGCGACGGTGTCTAATTCCGGGTCAGTGTCGCGCAGTTGGTCGTTAGGGTTCCAGGGTGTTCCATTATATACCATCTAGAGTTGTGAGGAAATAGACCCGGGTCGGGCAAATCATTTACCTTGAACACCTTTTGGGTGAATCCCTGTGGTCGGAAGCGACTGGGAGCCTAAGCATGGCATGACGGCATTGTCATCAAGATAAGTCTTAACCGGCGGGATTATCATTCGAGGAGTCTAGAGGCCCGAATCAACCTAGATGTGTGCTTAGGATACCTGGGAGGTTAGTAAGAAACCCATGTTCTCATGTAGGTTAAGTGCCATATGGGTATCTACCGGGCATTAGCAACTAAAAAAAATATAATGATAAAAACAACAAAAAAGGAAAAAGAGGAAAATGTAGATATATGTAAAATAAGAAAATGATAAAAAAATAAAAACAACACAAAAAATGCAAGAAAAATAAAAATAAAAAATTTGCATCTCGCATGATCACATTTGTATGCAGCATTTCACTTTTAAATTTCGCTTGCATTCATGTGCTTGTGTGCCGCATTCATCATCATATCTTTATCTTGCCTTTATTAATAAAGGCTTGCCCCTTGACTCGTTATCAAGGATAGTTCAAAACTACATTCGTTTGTTGAGCAAGGGGCAAGTCAGAGCAGAAATGCTAACTTGTTTGCTTAGATGTGTGCATGGATTCGAGAGACCAGAAAGAAGCAGAGAACCAAGCACAAAACATCTTATTCCACTCTCAACCAAAAACAAACAACAAAAAGTACATTAGGTTCCACCCTCTTTCTCCACATTACTCATCTTGTCGCTTTCTGGGCAAGAAACTCTAGAGGGTGTTCCCAAGCCGTGAGAAGCGGTATTCTTACCGCTCTGTGGTCCTCTTTCTATCTCCACTCCCCGGCACCGATCTGCGGGGGCAACAAGGAAGCTACTAACACGAAAGCCACGCTCTCGTGCTCTTCGGTAGCGTTCCTCGTCATCCTTTAGCCATTGCTTGGCGAGGCCGAAACTGGTCCTCAATTCAAATAGTTGGGCCTCAAGGGCCCTCTTCTTCTCTTTCTCGGCCAATCTCTTGGCCTTCTCTCTTTCCCTGTCCCTTTCTCTCTCGGACCGTTCTTTCTCTCTGTCTTCCCTCTCCAACTGAAGGGTGATCATCAGCTCCACAGCGTCCCTAGAAGAGTCCTTACCTGGACAACACTGTAGTTCCTCTTCCAGATCGGCTATTCTAGCTTCCTTCTGGGCGGCATGTGCAAGTGCCTCCTGTGTTTCTTTCTCCTGCCATACATCTCATCTCAAGCATATGCCAATGCTTGAACAAGGGATATTAAATGGTGAGACCCTTGTTGTGACCCCTCTGTGTTGATGATGTTGACAATAAGTTTTACTTCATTGGCAACATCTTGTTTTGATTGATTGGCAACTGTTCTTATTTTGATGAAATTGTTTTTATCAGGTTGTCTGTGTACATAATGCAGTCAGAGTCTATACCGTCGTGCACACACCCACAGGTCTACATTGCATTGCAGCATGAACATAGAGTCCATACATTTCATTGTGTAGTCTGGACAATTGTGGGTCGACGCTCCCTTCTGATGGGTCGACGCCCCCTTTGGTTTATAAGTCCATACATTGCATTCCTAGCAGACCAGCAAGTCTATACACTGCAGGATAAAGTCCAAAGTCTAGACATTGCTTGCATTTCAGAGTCTATACATCGTTCATGCATGTGCACAGTTTGTGGACAAAGTATGTACATCGCAGCATGTATTCATTGTTAAAGTCTATACAGACTTCAGCGTCTCACTCATGCATTATTTATGAAGTATGTACATTGGACTGTGTCTTTGTGCATCATGTTAAGTCTATACATTGCACTGTTCATGCACAGTTCATGGACAAAGTCTGTACATCGCAGCATGTATTCATTGTTAAAGTCTATACAGACTTCAGTGTCTCGCTCATGCATTGTTTATGAAGTCTGTATATTGGACTGTGTCTTTGTGCATCATGTTAAGTCTATACATTGCACTGTTCATGCACAGAGTCTGTGTCTCATGCATCGTCTATGCAAAGTCCATACATTGCATTCAAAGTTTGTACAGCGTTCGTCTCAGCCACCGTCTCATTCAGCGTCTCACGCTTACAAAGTCTATACACTGGTCGGTGGAAGCAAGTCTATACATTCGACTGTTCAGCCTGTGATCAAGTCTGTACAGCCAGGGAGACTATTAAGTCTATACACTCATTCACTGTAGCTTGCACGAAGTGAAGTCTGTACATTGGCATTAGTTTTCCAAGTCTGTACATCAGACTGGTTGAGCAAGTCTGTACATCGTCAAGTCTACACATTGGAAGTCCATACATTCAGTTGTCTTGATCTGATCAAGTCTGTACAGAGTTTCTTTTGGAAAGTCCATACATTGAATGTCTATACATCCGTTTGCCTTGCATCATTCATTAAGTCTGTACAGCCCCTTCGCTTGGCAAGTCTGTACATTGTGGATGTCTATACACTCGATTACCTTGCCTTGGTCATGCCTGTACAGAGTTTCTTCAGCTAAGTATATACATTGCTTCATGACGTGAAGTCTATACATGCCTTGTTCAAGTCTTCACATGATGAAGTCTATACACTCAACTCCTTCACACTTCAGTAAGTCTGTACATCCTTCAATGCATTGCATGCATCGTTCGTGAAGTCTGTACATCGAGTGAAGTCTGTACAGCGGCTGTTTCACATATGAAGTCTGTACATCCCATAGCTTCACATAGATGAAGTCTATACATTGGGCAGAGTCTGTACACTGCATTCGAATTCACAAGTCCACACAGTGAAGTCTATACAATGCAGTTCATCTTATAAGTCTGTACAGAGTTCTACACTTAACCTGATAATCCGATACTCTGTCTGACAGGGATCTGCTACTGAGATTGCTGACATGGCTCGTGATCCCAGGAGGACGAGGTGATCAGATGCTGCCACGTGGATGAAAGCACCTCAGATCTGGCGAATTCCTTGGGCGGGAAAACGTGGAAGCCATGCGCCCTTATCCAATCTACTGCTGTATATATAGAAGTCTTCATCTTCTGTTGAAGGCTGATCGAAGTGTGGCAAGTCTAAACAGTGAGACAAACCTGAGACAGGAGAGAGCCATCGAGATCCAAAGAGAAGAAACGGAGAGAAGAAGAAAGTGATAAGAAATGAGTTGAGAGAGTGATATGAAAGCTTGTGAATCAGCATCTTGGTCTAGATACCAGAGCTGATATTGCTCACTTTGAGCTACAGTCGTTTTGACTTTCTTCCATTCGATTGTGTTTTTCTTGCTTTTCAGTCTTGTTATTTTTCCTTTGAAAACTCTTGTTCGATCAAGCTGTTAGTTAGCGGTGTCAAGCTGTGAGGCAGCGGTGTGCAGAGGTGTTACCTCTGGTCGGCTAAGCTGTAGTGCCCAGCAGAGCAAGCTGTGAAGCTCAACTATTGCAGAGGGTGTTCCTCTGGTCGGGATAAGCTGTAAGCCCCAGCTGTTGTTGGCAAGCTATAGTGCCTAGCAGATTGAAGCTGTGTATCAGCAGTAATCCACATTCGATTTGAATATGGGGTGGACGTAGGTCGGATTGACCAAACCACCTAAAAGTCTTTGTGCCTCTCGTGTGTTTGCTTGTCTGTTTAGCAGATCTTGTTTCCATCATTCGGTGCTTTGACTGTGGTTGTCCAGTGTTCTTTTAATTCCGCATTTGAATCTAGGCATAATTTTTAATTAACCTGTTGATCTATTCACCGCCCCCTCTAGATCCACATTCTGTGGTGAAAGAGCCTTCCATCTAACTCCAACAATTGGTATTAGAGCTAGACTCTTCTACAGGGACTTACCACCCGAAGAGGATAAGCACAGATGGACGGAAGAGGGATAATAGTTGAAGGACACTTCACACCCAAGCCCCCGTACTTCGATGGAACCAACTACGCATACTGGAAGCACCGTATGCAGGTATTCTTGAGAGCTAAAGACTATGAAATCTGGAAGGTGGTTAGCAAGGGACCTTTCAAGCTGTCCCCTAATGAAGATGTATGGACCAAGGAGGAAATTAGAAGGTCCACGCTCAACTGGAGTGCAATCAATGCAATCCAGTGTTCTCTGCATCCCACCGAGTTCTCACGAATATCTGCCTGCTCCTCAGCGAAGGAAATGTGGGATGCACTTGAAGTCATCTACGAGGGGACTTCACAAGTCAGAGAGACCAAGACTAATCTACTGGTTTCAGAATACGAGGCTTTCAAGATGAAGCCTAATGAGACAATCAAAGAAATGTATGCTCGGTTGACTATTATCACAAATGGTCTCAGAGGTTTCGGGAAGAAGTACTCTGAGTATGATATAGTCAGGAAGATTTTGCGATCCTTGAGTCCAATTTGGCACACAAAGGCCACAGTTATGGAAGAGTCAAGAGATCTGCACAATATAAGGGAAGATGAGCTTATCGGATCTCTAATGGCATATGAGATGAATCTGCCGAAGATAGAGGAGGCTGATAGAAAGAGGAAGCCAATAGCTCTGAAGGCTGGTGCTAGCAAATCCAGTCGATCCAACCCCAACGGATCATCAACTGAAGAGAGCTTGTCTGAAGAAGAAATGGCAAATGATGATATGGCTATGATTACTAGGGAATTCTGGCGTTTTCTCAAGAAATAAGGAAGAAGATTCAACCGAAGAAATCCTAGTGGTGGCCGCCGAGACACAAGGTACAAATCAAACCCTGTAAAGAAAGCTGAGACTAATGTTTGCTATCAATGCAGGAAGGCTGGTCACTTTAAAGCTGAATGTCCGACAAATCAGAACCTCAAGGACAAGCCCAAGAAAAAGAACACAAGAGGGAAAGCTATGGTGAGTACCTGGAGTGATGAGGACGAGGGATCCTTGAGCAACACTTCGGACAGTGAAGTTGAAGTTGAGAAGCCAATCTGTCTCATGGCAACCAGCTCAGAAGATAGAGAGGAAGAATCTGATGAGGTATCCTCTCGTTTTGAAAACTTTACTATTGCTGATTGGATGGATGCTTATAATGAACTTGCTGATAGAGTAGATGATGTCAGAAAAGAAAATAGGCATCTACGAAGAAAAATTAACATCATGCAAAATGATACTTCATTGTCTAATAAAATTGCATGCTTAGAGAATGAGAACAGTAAGCTGAAACTCACATGCTCTGAATTTGAAGAAATCAAGAAAGAACTGAAAATCTCTAAGGAAGAAAATGTGAGATTAGACAATGAAATTGATGCATGGAAATTGAAAATTCAGAATTATGAAAGTGAGATAAAAATTACCTCTGAAAAATATGAATCTGTCCTCAATGTAAATAATGAATTGAAAAAGTCTATTAATGAAATTCAGAAAGACAATGAGGATAAGCTGAAAATCATTGAGAAAATGACCCAAGGATCTGAAAATTTAAATGCTCTATTGGGGTCGAAGGTTAATTTCAGGAGAGAGGGCCTAGGATTTAACTCTAGTGCAACTAAGAGCTTTGGAATGAAAACTATTTCCTTTGTTCCACAAAAGGAGAGAGGATCTCTGATTAACATAAATTCTAATAATGCTGTGAACACTAATGTGAATCTGAAAAAGCTCAATGCAGAGGAGAAGGGCAAACAGAAAGTTGGTGAGCCTAGTAGAATTGGCACTTCCAAACCTAGCTCTAGTGCTCAGCCCAAGGCTAGGGGTCAGCCTGCTCAGGTAAATAAACCCCATGTCAATGCCAAAAAGTCTTCACCACCACCATCACAGAAAAAGACCCAACAAAAACCTATGAACAAGTTAGCAGGGTCAAGAGTGCAGGGAAGACAAAATACTTTCAGGAGTCAGCCCTACAAATTCAATCCACCTAGAGTCCAGTCCTACTACCCTACACAGTCAATCTATCATAATGGGTTTGGGTGGACTAGAACTCAAGGGATGCATACAGGGTATGTTCAACAACCTACACAATTTTACAGACCCTATGTTAGAAATTGGGGTAATGGGTATGGTAGTCGAACAACCAGGAACTTCCAATCTTACAGTCAACCCAAATATTACCCTGATCAAAAATTTATGAATGCTACTTGGTTGAAGCATTGGCACAATAACAACAATTCTGTGAATAACTCTGTTGGTGCGAATAAAAGGAAGAACAACAAAAATAAGAGAAGAAATGACAGAAGGACATCTGCAAAATCCACTGAACAAAGTTCTTTTAAACAAATGTGGATTCCCAAAGCCATGCTTTCTTTCTTTACTTGCACTTCATCTGCACTGGAGCCCAATCAGTCTTGGGTTCCAAACTCTTTGCCCTAATTGTGTGTGCATGTATGCCTGACAGCCAAGAGCAACTTGTCGTACTTGGACAGTGGCTGCTCAGGCATATGACAAGAGATAAGGCCAACTTCTGCATGCTGACTAAAAGCTAGGAGGCCTTGTCACCTTTGGAAGCAACACAAAGGGTAGGATCATTGGATCAGGTAAGGTAGGTAAGTGTTCTACCTGCTGCATTGATGATGTTATGCTGGTTGAAGGGTTAGCTTATAATTTACTCAGTATTAGCCAGTTGTGTGATAAGGAACATAAAGTTTTATTTGATTCTCAATGTTGTAAGGTTTTTGAACCTGATTCTGATATTGTCAAATTTTTTGGAAAAAGAATAAATAACACATACATGATAGATTTAGATGATATTCAGCATTCTAACCTATGTCTTACTGCCAGCAGAGAAGATTTAGCATTTTTATGGCATCGTAGGTTAGGCCATCCGAGTTATACTGTTTTGCATAAACTAAACAAGCATAGCATGGTTAGAGGACTCCATGAAGTCTCTTTTAAAAAAGAAAATAAATTTTGTAATGCATGCATTAGTCCAAGTTGACTAGAAAATCATTCAAATCTAGGACAAAAAATCTATCCACTAAACCTTATGAACTGATACACATGGACCTATTTGGGCCAACCAGGTCTGTCAGTTTATCAGGGAAGAGGTATGGGTTTGTCTTAGTAGATGATTTTTCTATGTATACTTGGGTATTTTTTCTGTCACATAAGAATGATACATTCTCAGAATTTCAGGAGTTCTGTATAAGAATAAATCAAAAAATTGAAAATATTTTGACTGGTCATGGAGGTGAGTTTGAAAACTCACACTTTGAAGAATTTTGCAGGTCAAGTGGGATTCATCATAAGTTCTCCTCACCCAGGACACCTGAGCAGAATGGTGTTGTTGAGAGGAGGAACAGAACTCTAGTGGAGATGGGCCGAACTCTCTTAGTTGAAGGTCAACTGCCAAGAAAATTCTGGGCTGAAGCAGTCAACACAGCATGTTATGTAATTAACAGGGCAATGGTAAGACCTTCCACCCAGAAAACCCCTTATGAGATTTTGAGAGGTAAGAAACCTTCAATCGCCCACTTCAAGGTCTTTGGTTGTAAATATTTTATACATATAAATGACAAGAGGGACCTTGATAAATTTGAGCCAAAAGGTGAACCAGGAATCTTCCTCAGTTATTCTGAAAACACCCGGGCTTATAGAGTGTTCAATTTAAACTCAAAAATTGTTGAAGAATCTCCACACATTATCTTTGATGAAACCTTGATGAAAACTAACCATGGTCATTGTAGGAATGAAGATGGGAACATTTTAAAAGACGATAACTATGCAGACCAGTCTGATGGTGAGGAAGAAAAAGAAGAGCAGAATGAAGAAGAATCTGAAGTTCACAGGGAGGTAAGTGAAATTCCTGAAACTCATATTGTTAATATCAGATATCTTAAAGATCACCCTGTGAATAATGTCATTGGCAATCTGAATGATCCCCCTAGGACTAGAGGTCACTTTAGAATTCAAGATGAATTAAATACATATGCTCTTGTCTCTCAAATTGAACCCAAGTCCATTGACTGTGCCCTCAAGGATGTGCATTGGACTAATGCCATGCATGAGGAGCTTAATCAGTTTGACAGGAACGAGGTGTGGCACTTGGTCCCACCTCCTGATCATGGAACAGTCATAGGGACTAAGTGGGTATTCAGGTATAAATCTGATGAATTAGGGAATATTGTTAAAAATAAAGCCAGACTTGTTGCTCAGGGGTATAACCAGGAGTTTGGTATTGACGTTGAAGAGTCATTTGCCCCTGTAGCCATATTAGAAGTTGTTAGGATTTTATTGGCTTATGCATGCTCCCTAGGAATAATCCTCCAGCAGATGGATGTAAAATCTGCATTCTTGAATGGAGAAATTAGTGAGGAGGTCTATGTAAGACAGCCCCCTGGGTTTGAATGTCTAGATTTCCCTAATCATGTTTACAAATTAAATAAATCTCTCTATGGTCTTAAGCAAGCTCCCAGAGCTTGGTATGACAGGTTGAGCAAGTTCCTTACTGATCAAAATTTCACTAGAGGAGTAGTTGATCAGACCTTGTTTACTAAGGTGAGTCATTCTGACATTCTTATTGTACAAATTTATGTGGATGACATTATTTTTGGGTCAACGAACCCTAAATTGTGTGAGGAATTTTCTAAAACAATGACTAATGAGTTTGAAATGAGCTCAATGGGTGAGCTCAAATTGTTTCTTGGATTGCAGGTTACACAAACAAAGGACGGAATGTTTATCACTCAGTCCAAGTACACAAGGGATCTACTCAAGAAATACAAGATGGACAACCTTAATGAGATAGTTGCTCCAATAGGTACCTCTATAAGCTTGGATGAAGACACTAAAGGTAAACCTGTTGATCAAAAGCTATATAGAGGTATGATCGGATCCCTTCTCTACTTAACAGCATCTAGGCCTGATATTCAATTTACTGTAGGATTATGTGCTAGGTTTCAGGCTAGTCCTAAAGAAACTCATCTTAAAGCAGTAAAAAGGATTTTTAGATATCTGCTAGGCACCCAAGAGCTAGGATTATGGTATCCTGCTAGGTGTGAGTTAGAGCTTCTAGCTTACACTGATGCTGATTATGCTGGGTGTCGAGTAGATAGAAAAAATACTAGTGGCTATTGTCAATTCCTTGGTGGCTGTCTAGTATCTTGGGCATCTAAGAAGCAACACACGGTAGCCTTGTCTACAGCTGAGGCTGAATATGTTGCAGCTGGTAATTGTGCTGCCCAAGTACTATGGATCAAGCACCAACTAGATGATTATCAGATAAAACCGGAATGCACTCCAATTTTATGTGATAATACTAGTGCCATATGCCTTGCTAAAAATCCTGTTCACCATTCAAGGACTAAGCATATAGAGATAAAACACCATTTTCTGAGAGATGCTGTGAATAAAAAGGAAATCGAACTGAATTTCATTGAAACAGACAAACAAATTGCTGATATATTTACTAAGCCACTTGGAAATGAAAAGTTTAAATTTCTTAGAAGAGAACTTGGCTTGTGTAAGTTTCAGCATGATGAATAAAATTTTCAGCTATTTTGAATACAATTTCTGATTTGGACTTACATCTGATAGCCTGAATAAAACTCTATGAAGGTTGATTGGTGCAACAGACTCATGATCATGCATGACACTCATATTGTTTTATCATGATCATCATTGCATATCATTTAGTCATGAATGTGTCTAAAATCACATGCATATAGAACTGTTTTGCACTACATTTCTCTGCATAACCCTGGTGGTCACATTGCATGATAGTGCAGTCTGAATAAGCATGAACTTCAAAATTCATTTGATCAGTCATCTTTTGCAAAACTGCATGCATATAGACAGGGGGAGTCTTGTCAGAATTTCAGGGTGAACTGCTGCGTCGACGCTGCTATGCTGTGGCGTTGACGCAGTGAACTAGATCTGTGAATGTCTCTACTACTTTCTTTATTCTGATGAGACGCACTGACATTATCTCAGTGTTTTATATTGTTACCTCTTCAACTGATGCGTGGACACCTTGAACTCCCAGCGTCGACTCTGTTCATTCATCCTTTGACTCTGAATGATTGAGTCAACAGTATGGCAATCTTTTAATCAGTTCTAATATTAAGCAATAGAAAACAGACCTCTTCCCTCATAAGAACTTTAATTGCTTAAAGACTGACTTAATGGTTTAAATTTTATAATCTTTAGAGTTGAAAGACTACAATCAGTAAATAAGGATGCTGAAAATTGATAAAGCACTCAACCCTCATCTTATTTCATGTCAGACAAAGTTAATTATATCTGAAATCTGAAAACTCATCTGAAATCATGTTAGAGAAACTAAGTATGTGTATTGTCCTTAAACAAGTCATTCTGAAATAAATAAAGGACAGCTAAGAAAGATATTGAAAAACATTAAAAATAAATTAAAAATAGCATTGGCAGAGCAATGACTGGTAAATCACTGAGAAACTGAGTGATCCATCAAAGAAGTGGACAACACTCATGTCATGAGATGTATCAGCTATCTCTGTATAAAATGATCAAAACAGTAGGGTGGTTTCATTGAGTACCTGGGGGTAACTGGCGTCTGATAAACGTGTACCCTCAAGCAAAAAGATGTAAATCACTTATATTAAGTTTGATCATAGCAGAATGGTCCATCATGTTGAGTATCTAGGGGTATTGGCGTCTGATAAACGTATACCCTTAAGCAAAAAGACAAATGGTACCTGACTGCCCAAAATGAACTCATATTGATAAATGTTGTTCCTTCAAAAGTAATTTTATGAATGTCAATTTGTTTAGTTCCAATACATGACTTGGTATCTCTCAATTATTTTTATTGAGTATATGACAGTAAGATATTTTTGAAACTGACTCTCTCATGCAAATGTGATTCTGATTTATTGTTTTATCATGCACATCTACCATATCCAATGAATGTAGTGCATGAACTCTCATTTTTATAACCTTTAAACCAGAACCTCACTTTCTAAGCAGTTTCTCAATTCATATGACTGAAGGTTCTGTGCTTTAGCTGCTTAATTTCTGAACTACTTGCTAAGAATGCCAGTCAGCTGATTCTTCTTGTTCCTTCCCTTGCATCTTATTTCCCTCCTCTTTGTTGATGGCAAAGGGGGAGAATATATTGTCTACTTGATGAGTTCATTCCAGTGAGTTCATTAGTTCATTCCAGTGAGTTCATTCCAGGGAAGTGTATGCATCATGTCTATGGCAAAGGGGGAGATCTTGTGAGCAGAGAGTTGTGTTCATGTCTCAGCATGTCATTCATAGCATCTGCATGACAATCTGAATAACGAATCATGTCCTTCATCAAAAATACATCTGTTTGACAGGATGTTGCTATTCTATATAATAGGGTGTTGCCATCATCAAAAAGGGGGAGATTGTTGTGACCCCTCTGTGTTGATGATGTTGACAATAAGTTTTACTTCATTGGCAACAGCTTGTTTTGATTGATTGGCAACTGTTCTTATTTTGATGAAATTGTTTTTATCAGGTTGTCTGTGTACATAATGCAGTCAGAGTCTATACTGTCGTGCACACACCCACAGGTCTACATTGCATTGCAGCATGAACATAGAGTCCATACATTTCATTGTGTAGTCTGGACAGTTGTGGGTCGACGCTCCCTTCTGATGGGTCGACGCCCCCTTTGTTTTCCAAGTCCATACATTGCATTCCTAGCAGACCAGCAAGTCTATACACTGCAGGGTAAAGCCCAAAGTCTAGACATTGCTGCATTGCTTGCATTTCAGAGTCTATACATCGTTCATGCATGTGCACAGTTTGTGGACAAAGTCTGTACATCGCAGCATGTATTCATTGTTAAAGTCTATACAGACTTCAGCGTCTCGCTCATGCATTGTTTATAAAGTATGTACATTGGACTGTGTCTTTGTGCATCATGTTAAGTCTATACATTGCACTGTTCATGCACAGTTCGTGGACAAAGTCTGTACATCGCAGCATGTATTCATTGTTAAAGTCTATACAGACTTCAGCGTCTTGCTCATGCATTGTTTATGAAGTCTATACATTGGACTGTGTCTTTGTGCATCATGTTAAGTCTATACATTGCACTGTTCATGCACAGAGTCTGTGTCTCATGCATCGTCTATGCAAAGTCCATACATTGCATTCAAAGTCTGTACAGCGTTCGTCTCAGCCACCGTCTCATTCAGCGTCTCACGCTTACAAAGTCTATACACTGGTCGGTGGAAGCAAGTCTATACATTCGACTATTCAGCCTGTGATCAAGTCTGTACAGCTAGGGAGACTATTAAGTCTATACACTCATTCACTGTAGCTTGCACGAGGTGAAGTCTGTACATTGGCATTAGTTTTCCAAGTCTGTACATCGGACTGGTTGAGCAAGTCTGTACAGACGTTGCATCGATCAAGTCTGTACATCGTCAAGTCTACACATTGGAAGTCCATACATTCAGTTGTCTTGATCTGATCAAGTCTGTACAGAGTTTCTTTTGGAAAGTCCATACATTGAATGTCTATACATTCGTTTGCCTTGCATCATTCATTAAGTCTGTACAGCCCCTTCGCTTGACAAGTCTGTACATTGTGGATGTCTATACACTCGATTGCCTTGCCTTGGTCAAGCCTGTACAGAGTTTCTTCAGCTAAGTATATACATTGCTTCACGACGTGAAGTCTAAACATGCCTTGTTCAAGTCTTCACATGATGAAGTCTATACACTCAACTCCTTCACACTTCAGGAAGTCTGTACATCCTTCAATGCATTGCATGCATCGTTCGTGAAGTCTGTACATCGAGTGAAGTCTGTACAGCGGCTGCTTCACATATGAAGTCTGTACATCGCATAGCTTCACGTAGATGAAGTCTATACATTGGGCAGAGTCTGTACACTGCATTCAAATTCACAAGTCCACACAGTGAAGTCTATACAATGCAGTTCATCTTATAAGTCTGTACAGAGTTCTTCACTTAACCTGATAATTTGATACTCTGTCTGACAGGGATCTGCTACTGAGATTGTTGACATGGCTCGTGATCCCAGGAGGACGAGGTGATCAGATGCTGCCACGTGGATGAAAGCACCTCGGATCTGGCGAATTCTTTGGGCGGGAAAACGTGGAAGCCATGCGCCCTTATCCAATCTACTGATGTATATATAGAAGTCTTCATCTTCTGTTGAAGGCTGATCGAAGTGTGGCAAGTCTAAACAGTGAGACAAACCTGAGACAGGAGAGAGCCATCGAGATCCAAAGAGAAGAAACGGAGAGAAGAAGAAAGTGATAAGAAATGAGTTGAGAGAGTGATATGAAAGCTTGTGAATCAGCGTCTTGGTCTAGATACCAGAGCTGATATTGCTCACTTTGAGCTACAGTCGTTTTGACTTTCTTCCATTCGATTGTGTTTTTCTTGCTTTTCAGTCTTGTTATTTTTCCTTTGAAAACTCTTGTTCGATCAAGCTGTTAGTCAGCGGTGTCAAGCTGTGAGGCAGCGGTGTGCAGAGGTGTTACCTCTGGTCGGCTAAGCTGTAGTGCCCAGCAGAGCAAGCTGTGAAGCTCAGCTGTTGCAGAGGGTGTTCCTCTGGTCGGGATAAGCTGTAAGCCCCAGCCGTTGTTGGCAAGCTATAGTGCCCAGCAGATTGAAGCTGTGTATCAGCAGTAATCCACATTCGAGTTGAATGTGGGGTGGATGTAGGTCGGATTGACCGAACCACCTAAAAGTCTTTGTGCCTCTCGTGTGTTTGCTTGTCTATTTAGCAGATCTTGTTTCCATCATTCGGTGCTTTGACTGTGGTTGTCCAGTGTTCTTTTAATTCCGCATTTGAATCTAGGCATAATTTTTAATTAGCCTGTTGATCTATTCACCCCCCCCCTCTAGATCCACATTCTGTGGTGAAAGAGCCTTCCATCTAACTCCAACAACCCTCACCTGTGCAGAAAGCATTCCTTCTGCCTCCGTAGCCCGCTGTGTGGCATGAGCAAGCTGCTCGTGGAGTAGATCCAGCTCTGAAGTAGGAATCCATAAACTGGAAGAGACGCCGTCTGCCCCCATTACCGATGAAACTGCATCGAGCTGGGCATGCTACGACACATAAGAGGTGACATTTAAGTGGTTAGCGCCATGAATCTCAAACCATACCAGGAGCATGTACATAAACACTTATTGATGAACCCAGAGCCGCTCGGGTGTCATTCAACTCTTGCTCCGTATCTGCCAAACGAGCTTTTAAGTTCGTTATTATGGTGTCACGGGTATCCTACACCCATGGCTTATGAGTTCACGAAAAAATGAAAAAAAATACAAAAAATGTAAAAGATAAAAAAAACGGTTTCTTTTTACTTTACCTCCACAAGCCCTCCAAGCTGGAGCCTCTCTGCGTACATTGCCCAGTAGAGTCGCAGGTAATCCTCATTGTCTTGTGCCTATGATTCCACGAGCGTGCCTCCCCGCTACCAGTCTTCATATTGTTCGGGGAAACGCACCCTCCAATCAACACAGGTTGCCGGTCCGCGCGTCTTCTTTCCGACGCTGGGTGATGTGGTCATATCCACCCATTCCTGGGCAAGCCCTAGGGTCCTCATGGCTAATCGCAGCCTTAGTGGCTCAATCTCATTCAAGCAATGGAGCCAGAGGTCCCGCCCAAACTGGGCACGGCTTCCAATTACCCACGGCTGGTCGACATCGACCATGTTCGAGTAAGGCCTCCAATTCACCTACGATGGGTTGTACATATCTTCTCGGTTAGCCAAAAAAAACATAAATACAAAAAAATACAAAAAAAAAAGAAAAAAGAGAAAAAAATCCTACCATCACTGTAGGGAACTCTTGCATCTCCCGTCTCAACACCATCAGTTTGTAGGATAGAGGTGATGTGCTCATGATGGGTTGCCACTGCCTAGCCAACGGGATCGTCACTGACCGCCAGTGTCGAGCTCTCCCCATTGGAAGGTAATAGTAGCTCCATAGCTACACCATCATGTGTCATTGACATCAACCAATACAAAAAAAAAGCATAAAACAAAAATAACAAAAAAAATTTACATGGATGAAGGGCGTAAACCTACTTACTGTCACCTCTCGGTCTGTCCTTTGCGACAGACCTGTAAACCGATGTGCCAGCACGGCAGCTCCCTGGCGTATTGGCCTACTCTCTTCAAGTCCACAAGCAGCTCTAAGAAGCGACAGTGGATACTGTCTCTCCCTTGGAGCCCAGCAACAACTTGCCCAACAAGAAGAGGAGAAACCTTAAGCCCTAACGCCTCCATGATGGACGCCCTGGCTACTGACATGTTCTTCCGACCATCTAGGTCCAGCCCCAACAGCTTCTGAGCACCTTCTCGGTAGTCCGCGTAAGTGACGCCGGTCACTGCCTCACCATCCACTTTGAGGCCCGTGATTCGGACCACATCTTCTAGGCTGGGCACCATGTGCCCCCACAGCATCAAGAATTCCCGACTCATCGGGTCCCATCTTTCACATAGTGCTTGGATCAGGGCATGGTCGAGCTTGATCGGCTCGATTCGAAGAAAGGCCCCAAACCCCATCACGTCTAATCTCACCTTCTGGAAGGTCGGGAGACCACGATACGCGGCCACTACCAGCTCCCACGAGATGTGCGATCTCATCATGCTCTGCACATACATAAGAAGTGAGAAAGGCGAGCTTTGCTAAGGAAGAAAGGAGAAGAAAGGATGAAAGAAGTAACGAAAGGATCCACTTACAAGCTGTGATCGGGTCCTCTCACTCAGTTGTCCTTCGACTTCTGAGAGTCTTCTGGAGCTGCTACCAGATCTGCTCCTCTTCGAAGAGCGGGAAGACTCACCCTCTGCTCTGAAGCTAGATTCACCCTCCATCTTGAAAAATTGAGCAAACCTTAATACCCCCCTTTTACAAACTTTCACTCTTCAAACTAGCTCTTACGACTCTGGTGTTTCCAAGTCAAGTGAAAGGGGAGGTATTTATAGGATCGGAAAGGAGGTGATCTGGATCTATCACCATCACCTCTAGCAACGGCCCTTGCGATAAGTCACCCTCCCTTTACTCTCGCGCCCACTCTACCATGTGGAGTAATTGGTTTGGAGGCATGATTTATTGACCCGCCACTCCTATTCGGTCCAAAGATTGCCCGTGTCCCTTGTCCTATTGCGACTACTTTTAGTGCAAACAAGGAAACGAGGGACATTCACGTGGGTAAAGAGCACCATGGGCCCATGTTGTTGAAGTCTGATGGCACATTCCCTTTGAAAATCATGGCTATGGTGAGTCACCACTCCGTGTTTTAAGGAGACATCTCGTCGAGCATGTCTCGCGGGAACCCATGTGGTAGAGGAGCTGTAGAGCAGAAGGAACACATCAAGGGCGAACCAGCCGTGTTCAAACCAAGCCATTTCACTCACACATCTATATAAGGGTTTATGCCCGTCATGAGGAGAGCGTGGGTGTGCAAGCCACTCACTAACCCTCATCACCCTCCTGGTCGCTTCTCCTCTCTCTCCAAAGGCAAGAAGTCCCTCGGAGGCCTTCTATAGTTCCTTGACGCAGCGATCGCTTTGTCGTGCCACATGTTCCCACCTGCTCTTTGGCGGTGCTCTTCATTGTCTTCTTGCTTCTCTCGTGACCCCGATGGCCGTGAAACTCTTGAAGTCGAGGCCGCTGGTTGAGCTGCTCTCTGCCCTGCCAATGGAGACTGTACCAGCTCTAGGAGCTCCTCTGCCGCGAGCTACAATTCCCCTCCAATCTGCAGAGCAAGTGACGTGTCGGGATGCTATTTCTCTCAGAGCTCCATCTCCTGGGCCTCCTGTGCTGCTTTGTCTTTGCCTTTCTCTCCACTGTCTCTTGCTTTATCTCTCTCCTCGCCGCTTGGAGAGAAACTTTCAGCTCCAGGGCATCTCAGGGCAACTCCTCGTGTTGTAGTTGCTCTGATCTTCCAGCTCCTGCCATCTCAGCCGCTTACACAAAAAGAAAAGGGGTAGAGGAGATTCAAAGCATGTGCAATGGCATTAAGGCCTTATTTTTATTTCAAAATGAGGGCTACATCAGGGGTTTAGGCACTTCGGGCCTCAAATTCCCCAATTGGGTTACTTAAGCTTTCCACAGTTCCATGTCCTCGTTTACAGACACCATTACCTTCAGTGAAACACTTGCCTTCCATGATGCTTTGATTGCCTTCACGTCGTTTGTATCTCCCTCCGTACCCAGCTCCCTCTTCCTCAGAGGAGGAATTTCAGATAATATTGGGAATGAATGGCGAGGGAGGCTGATCTGAGTATAACACCAGTGTGCATTGTATAGAACAAACTCAGTCGCTCCAACAAGCTGTAGCTTCGCATCTGGGGAAGATTGCGTGAGGAGTTCACATGAGAGTAGACATGTTGGAGCATAAGTGAACATGGTCTGCATCATCGTGCTGTAGTGATTCCTCCAGTCTTCGCGTTTCTTCAACCAGGGAGCGCGATTTACCACATTACCACTAAAGCCTAACACGTCAGCTATGTGGTAAAGTGGGCTTTGTTGAAAGATTTTTGAGGTAGTCGCCATCCCCTCGTGGTGGTCAAATTTGAAATGCAAGTCAGTCCAACAATTCAGAAGGAGTATGCAACCGAAAGGGGGCTTACCCATGCTGGAAGTCGTCAGTCCGCTGTAGAGATAAGCCAGCACGGCGGGCCCCACTCTCCTACCATCCCAAATCCCACAAATGGCGCTCAATTGGTCCTCCTCCACTATATTGTCGGTATAAGGAAACAGCAGAGCTCCCGCCAAGCAGATCGTGAACCCCTTCATGAGTTTCTCCAACTGATCATCACCTGTCGATTCTTCCAGGGCACTCATGGTCCATTCCGCAAGTCTTTGTAAGTTGATCCCCTGTTGAGTTTGGACCGTCTTGATCGCTTTCGACGGCATGAAACTTCCGAGAACCTCCTCAGAAGTTACCTTTTTCAGCATGTGCGAGATCTTTATCTTGCCATCTTTCTTAAATCTCTTCAAACCAAGCAGCAACTCCACCTCCTCAAGAAGAACTGTTGTTTCAAAAGTGGGGAAAATAAAGATGTGAGTTTGAGGGTGCCAAACCTCTACCAGTGCACCCATAGCCGCCCAATCCATGTAAATCTTGTCATAATGCTTGGAGTGAATCACCAGCCCTTGGAGATGCCATTTTGAAATTATAGCCCTCATGCCGATGGTTATATTGGAAGTGAGTTTTGATAACCAGGGCAACTTTGAGAATTTCCTTGGGCCCGAGAAGAGAGGATATGACTGAAAAGGAAAGGAAATATCGAGAAAGTGAAGGAGAAGTCATATAGAAACTAGAAAATGAGTTAACTTACCAGCCGTGAGTGAATTCTTTCACTCAGATGCCCTTCAAGGTCCCTAAGCCGTTGGATCTCATTGCTAGCCCTGCTTCTCTTCACGGGACGCGAGGATTCGCCTTCCATCTCAAAATCCAAATGGCTACGATAACTCTTTCTCTCTTGCTTCCCTTCAGGGAATTCATGCTTATGCTTCTTCCTAGCTTGAATGTGAGCTACTTATAGAATGGGAAAGGATCAAGTCATCATCAGCAGTTCCATCTTGTTATGATTATTACTCTTGTATGATTGGCCATGTTATGATTATATCTTTTGATGATTCTGTTGATAATTTTGTCTTGTCATGATTGCTTTAATGATTCTATCCTGTTATGATTGTACTGATAATTGTGTTTTATTACAATTGTGTAATTGTTACATGTAAATTTTAAAAAGAAAAAAGAAAAAAAAGATGAAAAAAAAACAAAAAAAAAGAAAAGTGGATCATTACCCTCCCACACGTATCATCTCCGCATTGTGTCCTGTATTGTATCTATACTATTAGAGCATGTCAAGGGTCGTATGCCTTGAATGAATTTGGAGTTGAGTTCAAGCTGTGATAGCTCCAGAGGAGTTCGGGTCGTACGGATACGTCGTTGAGTTGTGATGGCATGGGGACGACAGTTCCGTTTGGTGTGGCGATAAATGGGCCATGGCTCAGTATCAACTCACCGGATCGGTATCCTAACCCACGCTCCATAACTTAACAATATTATCATTGGCTAGTTAATATCATTATGGAAAATCATTCACTTAAGTCAATGGTGCAAGTCGCTATGTTCAAACACTCTAAAATATGAGATATTCTATTTCGAGTTGAATACTGAGTTTTCCTGAGGTTGCCTTGGATTGTTTCTTGGAAAGAGACCATTGTTTGGATTTATCTCTAGTTCACTTTTTATTCCCCTCGGACCCGCCTTGGCTGTAGCACTTCCACAATGGTTGGTAACCGCTCCCCAATGGTGAAACCTGCAGGTCTACGACCCAGGTACTTCCGCACCGTGAAGTTGGTCCTTTTAGTTATTTGTGCCCCAGTGCACACTTTGTCCTTCCTTGTTTGTTTATCATCCAAACCATGGCTGATTTCGGAGAACCTTCTTCAAGGTTACTTCGGTAAAACTCGGGAAAGATTCCCATCAGGAAAATGATGAAGGCGTGTCTCATGACACCTTGGCACCTGCTTTTCACTTCACTCCATTTCATTCCATACATTTCATTCCATTCCATTACATGTCCTGCCCCTACAAAGCAGATGCCAAGGCGGGGCAGCTGTAAACACGCTGTTTTCACATTTTTCACGGATAAATCTCATATTACATCACGATGCCCTGAAGTGGCTTATGTTTATGACTTATGTGGGTAATTAATCATTTTTCAGGGTTTTACATAAAATATATAATACAAAAAATCAGAAAAGGTGAGAAAAATATAAAAAAATGCGAAAAGCTTAAAAAAATATATACAAAAAAATCGAGAAAAAGGTCATATAAAAATATCAAAAAAATTAAGAAAAAGCTTACAAAAATTGAGCAAACATTATAAAAAATACAAAAAAAATTGAGAAAATGTTGTAATAAAATACTAAAAAAATTCATAAAAATGTCAAAAAATAATACCAAAAAATTGAGAAAAGGTTAAAAAATAATAACAAATATACAATATATATATATGTGTTTATATATATGTGATATAAATATATAGATATGTATATATATATATATATATATATATACTTAGTTTTATTTTAGTAAGCTTAAACAAAAAAAAATAACAAAAGATCTTAATCAACTTAAATAAAATAATATTGCATATTTTAATCCATTACCCCACACCCCTAAATTTTCGGATCTGGTCTCCCTGCATCATTAGGCCTTATCATTCTTCCCCTCCCCCACTTATTCCATCTAAGTATGTCAAATCATCACCTAATAGCATCGTCCCCCCACACCCCCACCTTATCTCTCTCTCCCTCATACATCTCCATCCTATTTCTCTCTTCTTTGTTTTCTACGCACAGCCGCCCGGCAGGAGGAATCCCCCCTCCCACGTCCCTTTCTCTCTTTATTTTCCTCCACCTCACACTTCTTTCCATCTTATCACCTCTCATCTTCTCTGCATGTGGCCCCCCATCGAAACCCACGGCAACCCCCTCTCCACACTCTCTCCTACATACACAACCTAGCCGCAAGCCACCCTCTCCCACCTCCATGTTTCTAACCTTCACCCATCAAAACCCACGCCACCCCTCTCTCTGCCTCTCTATCCCTTGCATGCCCGTGAGCACCCCTACACCCGTCCAAGGATCCCCACGCCACTGTCGCTGCCGTCGTTGACTTCACATCGCCACCAGCCCTACCATGCACGCACGCTGACCCCTCTGCTAGCCTCCACGCGCCGAACACCCACGATAGCCACCTCCGGCCACCCTTACCGCGAACACCTTCACCTCCTGCCCCGGCCATGACGCTCCGTGCCGCGCTCCACGCCCACCATCTCCACATCCACGACCACCACCGCGAACGCCGTCGACCACCTCCTCACGCCTCCGAGCACCCCACCTCTGCTGCCTTTCCCGCTCCCAACGTCGCCGGCTACCAGTGCGAGCCACACCGGCCACCGTGCAGCTCTCCCCATCGAGCCCGCGAGCACGCCATCCGTCACACCGTCGGCTGCGGTCGTCGTCCTCTTACCACTTCCACGCCGCTGCACCTCTTCCGGCAAGCCAAAGCACCCCCGCCTCCACGTCCGCCGCTATGCATGCATCGTGAACCCGCCGACGTCGTTGCCACCGGAGCACCCTGCCGTGGCCGTCGTCGTCCACTCCCGCCGGTCACCGGCGTCGCTGTCGTCTGCTCTGCCACTGGGCGTCGGCGCCCACGCCGGCCTCCACGTCGCCCACGTTGCCACCGTCCGTCGCCAGCCCTCCACCTCCACCGGATGCGGCTGTCCTCGCCCCCCGCCGGCCACTGTCACTCTCCTCCACCTCGCCCCACGGTCGCATCGGCACCGCTGCGAGCCCCTCATCCCATCTCTCTCTCTTTCGTCTCTCTCTCTTTCTCTCTCTATTCCTCCCGTCTCATCTCTCCTGTCGCGTCCCCCCTCTCTTTTCCTCTCTTTCTTTCTCCTCTCGCTCTCTCTCCCTCGCATTTCTTCTCTCTCTCAATCTCTCCCATTTCTCCGCCCTCTCTCTCGATCTCTCCCTCTACTTATCTTTTTTATTATTATTTAACTCCTCTCTCTCTCTCTCTCTCTTTCACACTCTTTTTCTCTTCACGCACCCACTCTCTATAATCCCGCAATAACACTGTCATCTCCAGAAGAATATGTTATATCGTACTAAGTGTATCATATATTGTATCATATTAAGTGTATTACATATGATATATCATACTAAGTGTATCATGCTTTGATCTTGCTGGAGATAGACCCATTGCTTATCCTTGGAGATGAAGCAAATGTCAAGGCTCCACCATCAACTCCATCTGCACTGAAGGAAAGTGAGCCTTCGGCTCAGTTAGCCCTCCCCGTGTCCCTGCACACCTGAGGGAGGTGTCACCCCACCGTTCACCGGGGCTGTACCCGCTCGAAGCCCCCCCCCCCGGGCTTCTAAATAAGCTCCCCTCACCCCTTGTTTATTTTGGAATTTTTATTTGTTATTTATGTTATTATCACGTTATTTCATGAATTGCTATTATATCATCATTTTGACTTAGTTTTTGTGTTTGTTTATTTTGCAGGGTAACCACTCAAAAGCCCTCTTCTTCGGCCTGTCGAACGAAGAGGAAGAAGGAGCCCATATCACCCCGTGTCAAAGGCAAAAGCGATCAATCAGTTCGGGACCCTCGGTCCCTGGCGATCACACCACCAAACGCGTGCTTGTAGTAATTTTTATGTTATGTCTATAATACCCGTGGATAGCTAAATCCCGCACGGGTCTGTTTGTACTATAATCGGCCGCGGTGAGTCATTTCATCATGGTCATTTACTTATAGCACTTTTCTTTTACGCTCTGCTATATTGCTGTTAAAACCTCGCAAAGACCAATGTCATGCGGCGGTTTGTTTACTTTTTACATTCTTGCTATTGTAATTATGTGAGGAGTGATATACCGTTCTAAATTCTAAGTTTACGTGTGTCTTTGTGTCCGTCAATTTCTACTACGTAGAGTCCCAGGATACGAACTTGGTATATGAAAAGCTACTCATGGAATGGTAGGCCACGCCTACTGGGAAAGGGCTTAGTTTGCGCGAGAGGATCTTCGGATCCTCATCTCTGCCCTGTACCGGAGTTCGGTCAGTCTAGGTTCTCTGCGTCCCCCTATAGAGTATCCTTTCAGGTCGTACTCTTCACCTTTTTTTCCCATATCACCCCCCTTTTACGCACGCGTTTCGTCATTTTTTTTTCTTTCACTGAGAGAGAGAAATCCCATCTCTCTCTCAGTCCACCAAGTGACACGTTCACAACGCCCACCTCGGCACGGATCGTGGCCCGAGGAGATGGGATGGGGCGAGGAGGAGCGTGAAGGTTTCGCCCTTGCATGCAGCCAGTCGTTCACTTTCGGCTTGAACGAGGTAGGGGGATGGAATCCTTACCTGACTAGATCTTCTGGACACCATTTGCACCGCCATGCACAGCCGTTTTCTCCATTTCCGGTGAAATCCCCATGTTAGTGTGATTTAACTCAAATTCATGAAAAATCACTCCTTGGGCTTTGTTTTTATGTTTCCTAGTGTTCAATTGTTGCTATGGATGTGTCCATGAGCAGGGAACAGGTTGTTAGCGCGAGCCCCGTCGATTTTGGTCGATCGGGGGATGTTCCAGTTTCAATACGAACATACTCGCAACCCAGCTCGTGTGACGGTCATCCCAGCGACCGTCACACGCGTAACGCACCCGACCTGGTGCGTTACGTGAGTGTGACGACCCCGCTTGGGTGCGTCACAGCTTCTGGGTAGCTGGGTGGAGGGTCCACCTAACGGACCTAGATGGGACCGTTAGGGCGTTGTAACGCACCAGCCTAGGTGCGTTACATTTCCTTGATACCTGTGTGTAGTTTCTCCCTCGGGTGGCTGTAACGGCCTCGGATGGTGCGTTACATCAGTGTAACGCCCCTACCCTGGACCGCCACACCCTGTGCTTCTGTGTTTCGGTGGCTTAGCCTCGGGTGCCTCTAACGCACCTGAGGGCGTGCGTTACAATTGTGTAACGCACTGCCCTTGGTGTGTTACGCACTGTTGTCCCCTGGGTGTGGGGAAGTTATCTCGGGTGAGCATGATGACCCCCGGTAGGCGCGTTACAGTGACGTAACGCACCTACCCTAGACCGTCACACTCTGTAATGGTCTGGGCTAGACCGTCACACCCTCTGGCATTCCAAAAGATGGTCGGTTCATCTTCTAATGCATTTCATGTTGCATAACCGCTATGTTTAAGTTATTTTATAAACAATGGCGCACTTTTAGATCCCGGTAGAGTACTTCCACTTTCCTTGTGATGGAACCACTAGACTTAGCCCTGAGACTTTCAGTGTCGCTCTGCCTGGCAAGGGTGGAAGGGCGTACCCGTCGAGCAGTTTGTAAGCTAGTCACCGCGGGCCCCCGGCTCTTTACCGTAGCATCCTAGGGGGGGGAAACTATCTAGAGACCTGGCTCTAGGCAGGAGTCAGTGTGTGCACACGTGGTCGGAGGCTTGGACTGACACTGACGAGTGTTACTCTGACTAGTTCTTGGTTCGGTACTGTTACGCCTCTCGCTTGTTGTCAGCCTGACTTGAGAGTCCCTTGAGACGCAGTGTAAGCCGTCAGTGGATGCTTCTGGTCCTTGATTTCTAGTGGGTACCTTCTGCAGTCTCTAGTCACTTGGAGTAGTTGGGATTCTTTCTACTGGTAGATTTAGCTTCAGACGCTAATGTATACACTTGTATTGGCATATTGTTAGCTGTTTTGACTGTTAGTTAGGCTTTACAGCTTTGCTACACTTGTGTTAGTTATGCAAGTGCATTTTTACTGCATTAAATGCATGCTCCAATTGCTTTATGTTTGCATGTCTACTTGTTAGTGTGAGGTAGGGATCCACGTGACCCCTATTAAGTCTGACTATGACTCACTCCTTCTTCTTTCAGGTGAGCAGCCGCAGCCTCCCGTTGTCTGTGGTTCCCGCGTTTTTGGGGATCGCTTGTAGAGTGCCAGCGATAGTTCAACAGTCCTTTTTGGGTACTTTTGACCGGGGTATGCCCTGTATAGTTGTTCTTTTGGGACTTTCTTTGTGACTCTGGACTAGTGTATTTTCTGGTTATCACTCTGATATTTTGAACTTGCTTCCGCATAAATCTTTAACTTTCCATATATGTAACCTACGCTTGTGTGTGATTCCAAATCGTTGTGCGCCTCCTCATCAAATGTACTAACCCTTCAGGGGCCTCATCAGCCTCTTGGGTGGCTTCCCCAGTTCTTGGTATCAGTATATCGGTATCCGGATCTCCAGGTTGTCACATCGGTGATGTATATAAGTTGAGAAAATCACTTCTAGGTCCCAGTAGGAATATGGTGAGCAATTGGTGTGGCTGATTGGACCTCTAGATCCCCAGTAATTTTGTTGGTTTGTGTGCTGAGTGTGCAATAGTGATGATAGTTGGGGACCCAGTGGAATCTTAAATGAAGGTTGTTGAAAAAAGGGCCTGGACTTTGACCTCGATCAGGTGTGCTTAAGGTTTGATGTGATGCAACAACGTGACCTGAATAATTAAGGGGAGGCACTCTTCCATTTGAAAGGAAGTGCGCAGAGACTATCATGGTGTATGCGATGTGTTGTCGTCTGGTTTAAGTGGCTTTCTGTTGTGCATAAGGTGCAAATATGTGTTGTTCAGAGCTGAGACGGCGATTTGACTGACCTTAGTCAGGGTGAATGTTCTAGAGGTAGAACCAATAAATAAGAGGTGATGGTGCTAAGATCGAGATCCCGTAGGACTGTCGTGAGTAGTCGAAGGAACCGATTGAGTTGTCTAGGCACCCTCATAATGTGTGGATTAGTACGTCGATTGTTCGGCGGGTGTGACATTCAGGACCAGATTAAGTGATGCGACAGTTATGGATGGTGAACTCGGCTGTGGCAAAACGTTGGAATGTTTGGAGTTTGGTGCATGCTGTGGTGCCACTGTCTAGATTATTGTGCCAGGATGAGGCGTTTCCCTGTTCAAAAGGAGCTGTACGAAGAAACTTTATGTGAAGTGAAAGGTTGCGCAATCTGAGAGGTTTTGTGAGGCATGTGGGTGCCGAAAATTGATTGGGGTTGGTTAGCAGGCGAGAGGAAACCGAGAAATGGTAGGTGTGAATTGTCAATCATAATGTGGAACAACCATTTCCTCGATGTGAGAACCCCATAAGGGATGATGTGAGATAGAGGCCCACGTTTTTGGGGAAGATTTGAGATGGTGCCACCATGATTAATGAGATTGAAGAGTTCAAGGTTCACGTGGGCAACCTCGTTGTTCTTTTCCCCTCTTGAGAAGTTGTAATTGGCTGGATGGCCATGGAGAATCAGGATGGTGTTCAGACGATGTATGGTGTAGACACGCTATTCCTGACGTCTCCTGAGAAAATCTCATATTACTATATGACGCCCCGCAGCGGCTTTCGCATTTTGAATCGCTTGAGTGCTTCCTATTCTTGAGTCTTCTTCCGCCTTTTCGGCATCCGAAAATCGTCTCGTTGCGGCATTCGGACGGCATCAACACCAATCGGACGCACCGGAAGGTTTCGGAACCAGGAAAAATGTCTGGCAGGCGGCTGCCAACACCTTTTCAGGGGACCCGGGGGGGTCTTCATGGAGGCGTCCAGGCCCCTGGACACCTCCATGATTTTAATATATATTTAAAGCCACAAAACACATAAAAAATAATAAATTAATGGAGGCGTCCAGGCCCCTGGACGCCTCCATGAAAACAAAATATAAAATATTAATAATATTAATAATGATAAAAGAAAAAACAAAAAAATATAATATATTTATGGAGGCGTCCAGGCCCCTGGACGCCTCCATCCCCGCGAGTGGCCCCCGTTCGACGGTCGGGTTGACGTTTGAGAAAAAATCTAAAATGTGAAGGCGTCCAGGTGCCTGGACGCGCCCATACTCCATATACGGACAATCCCGACACGCCGGTCGGTTTGACTATTCGGAAAAATCCAAAACGTGGAGGTGTCCGGGAGACTGGACGCCTTCATTTCACCACATCTGGACAAGCCCGACGTGCCGCTCAATTTGACGTCTCAGAAAAGTCCATAATATAAGGGCGTCCTGCCAGCCAGACACGCCCACTTGTGAGTCATGGGTGTCGGTCAAAAACCACGTGTTTTTCCAAACCGCGTGCGGCTTTCGGTGGATTCTGGTGGGCTGTTATGGAGGCGTCCAGTTGCCTAGACGCCTCCATTAAAATATTCAAAATAAAAATTAATAAAATTAATAAAAAATTTCTAAGGCCTTGATGAAGGCGTCCTGGGTCCTGGACACCTCCAAAGGGAGGCGTCCAGGCCCCTGGACGCCTCCATCGTCCGGGACTCTATAAATAGCAGACCCCCCTCAGTCCGAAGAGAGAGAGTTCTTGAGAGGTCCGACAGGCTGCCGGAATCCCGAGGCTGCCGGATCCTTTTCTAACTCTTAGGTTCCTTTTAGGAGGAGGTTCTGCCGGCTTCTTGGGTGCCCACACTCGCGAGAGGAAGGTCGTCTTCATCCACCGCGCTTCTGTTATGTAGTGGACAGCGGATCTAGAGGGGAGGGGTGAATAGATCTGCCCCTCTTTTCGCAATGCAACCCTCTTTAAAGCTAGATGATGAAATAAGCAGCGAAATATAACTAGCTTGACAAAGAACACAAATAATTTGCTTGGCAAGATGATTATGCAATATAGATATTGAACCTAAGCATGCATCTAACACATATCAATCACACAATCAAACCACAACACAAAGGATTTTAAGGTGGTTCGGACTGAATCCCCAGTCCTACGTCCACCCCTCACCAAATCCGGTGAGGCTTCACTAGTGCAGCACACCAAACCGCAAATCGGAGAACCACCGATTGCCTTCCTACTAACCACCGGTAGGGACGTCAACACCGCAGATCGGACAACCTCCGATTGCCCTCCTACTAATCACCGGTAGGGACGATTTTCAGTTCCAAATGTTTGAATGAAATGGAAAAGAACAAGATATGAAAACACTCAAACAAGATATGAAATATGCTCAAGGAGAAGGATCTTGTCTGAGATTGCTAGGGCTTGAATCTTCTTTTGAAGTAGCTTGAATCACTTGGAGATTTGATTTAGAACTTCTTCCCGGAGTACTGTTCACAGCTACAGTACTCGAACTCTTCTCCCTTGAACACACCCTTGCAGCCTCCTTTGATCTCCCTTATTAGCCTCTCTTGCTTCTACTCTTCTTTGGAGGTTGCTGGATTGAGATATGAACTTGAATCACCTTGAGTTGATGGAGAGAGTGTTGGATGTAGCTTTGATCTTCCTTTTGATCCTCTTGAGTTGATGAAGAGGAAGAAGGATGCAGTTTAGATCACCTTTGAACCCCTTGATTGCTTCTTCTTCCTTGGAGGTTGAGATGGCTTCAGATCTGGACTTGAATGCCTTGGAATGGATGAAGAACTCCTTCCCGAAACACTGTTCACAGAGGTGCTACAGTACCTCGAAAATGAACTCCCTTGATCTCTCTTGAAGCCTTGAAGCCCTTGTGTTTCTAATCCCTCAAGTGAGAGTTTTATAGACCTTGAATGGTCTATAGACAAGCCTCAGACCAGATCCATA
>JAHNEJ010002149.1:0-38685 GCA_022559845.1 Amorphophallus konjac
GGCTGTGTCCCTCAGGTTGAGAGCTTCCGTGAGGATTGAGGTTTCTGTGCTGGGGGTTTGATAGCGCTGCCAATTGGTTCGATGTTCTTCCCCTGTGGCTGGTTGCTAGTCCTAAATTTCGAGGATGAAATTCCTTTAAGGGGGGAGGGCTGTAATGTCCAGGTTTTTCGGATCTGGATCTGTGGGTTTCGGATCGTCTTTCCTTGTGTTTCAGATTTGAGTCTAATCGGGCTTCAGACTATTTTTACCGGATTGTCGGACCCACTGGTGGTGTGCCTGTGTGTTTCCTTGGGTCCGTGGTGTGGTGAGGAGCATGCCGGTAATTTTATGTAATTTTCGGAGCGCCTTTGTGGGTCTCGAGTTGCGTTTGGGGTTTTACGCGTGTTTTTCGTATGTAGGACCTTCGAAATCCCGTATAGGGTGAACCATTGCGTTCTCCGACGCTGGGATGCTACCACAACGATCATCGTGTTCTGAGGATCGCGGGTGTATTTTTCTATTTTTTGGTATTTTATGGAATATATGGGTTTTCTATATAAACCCCCTCCCTTTTTCTCTCTCCCCATCTCTCATTTCTCACCCTCTCTCCCTCTCTCTTCTCTCACGCTCTCTTTCTCCCCTCTCTTCTCCAGCGGCCGACGGAGCGAGGCGGGGGCGAGGTTGAGGCGACGCGGGCGAGGATGCGGGTGAGGATGGGCGAGGATCGAGGCGGTGGAGGCACGTCGGAGCTCGTGGCGCGGTCGCGAGCCGGCGAGGGTTTCGTGGCGTTTCTTCATGGATCGGCGTCCACGGCGCGTCGTTTCTTCGGTGGAGGTAGGGAAATGGACCCCCAGCTCGTGCGCTTCCTTTCCCGCAAGTTTTATAGGCTACGGTGAGCCGAGCGGGTTTATTTGAGCGTTTGGGAAAATCCATATTTTTGGGATGTGCGCCCGATCAACCGTTCTACTGCGTTTCGGACCGATTCGAGGGTCTAGATGCATGCTAGGACCCATAAGGGAGCTTCCCCGTTGTTTTCCCCATCATCCGTGGATGATCGGGGCGTGGAACGGAATTTTTGATGTTAATTCACCATTTCGCCACCGGGACGCTGTGGCAGTCATTCCAGTGACCGCCACAATGTGTAACGCGCCTAGGCAGGTGCATTACGCTTCCTTTTATTTTGGGCATTGGCGTTCGGGGGCCTGACGGTCCCACGATAGGACCGCACAAGGAGGCTGTGACGCCCTCATGCTTCGACCGTTACAGTGTATTCCATCGTTGCTTTAGAACGTTGGGGGTCATAGACCGCCTGACGCACCCGAGTGGGGTGTCAGGGTAGTGTGACGCCCTAGGCAGGATCGTTAGAGCTAACGCATCAACCCTTCACTCTTGCGCGCCTGGGTAGGTGCGTTAGAGAGCGTGACGCACTGAGCAGCATGCGTCACGGCCTGTGTAGCTCCCTGGCCTAATGCACCGGAGTCGATCCGTTAGGTGACGTAATGCCCCTAGAGGAGTGCGTTACGTTCAGTTTTCACTCGTGCCATACGCACCTGTTTAGGTCGGTCTGGTGCTGTGACGCACCAGCGTGGGCGCATTACAGTTCGTTTCACACCGAGTGTCTGACGCTTCTGAGTTGGACCGTCAGGGTGCTGTGATGGCCTACCTTTGGACTGTTACGGTCTGTGACGGCCCAAAGATAGGACCGCCAGGCACTGTGTTATGCCGAAGTGGTCCTTCGTGCTTTGCCGCGATCGTTTCGCGTTGTGTAGGTCCCTAGTCGACCCAGTTGCGACCCAGTGGTCGACTTGCGGTCTTGTGAATGCCCCAGACACTCGTAGGATTCTGTGTTCATGTTTTGAGGGTGTCGGGAGGACCGTGCTACCCCGTTTAGTGTGCGCATGGGTTTGAGAGTCTGGGTGACTCCTCGCGTGTCAGACTTTTATGTTACGCTTGACCGAGTCACCGTGTATTGGTGTGTGTGCGGTGGGGTCTCCCCCGCATGTCATGAGTTTTCCTGGAAGGTGATTCTCAAGTGGGCCATGTGTTTGGCCTTATACTGCGAGTCCAGTTATCGGTGTGGCAGCTTGTGCGCTGCCCAAGGAATCATGCTTTTGTGCTTTCCGCGTAGGCCATGTGTGTGGCCTTAGACTACGAGTCCAGTTGCCCAGCCTGGCGCTGAAGGTTTCCCACTTTTCCCTGAGAGTGGGATTCGATTTGGCGGCCTGTGAGCTACCTTGAAAATCATGCTTCTACGTTTCTACGTGGCCGGGTGCGTGGCCCGTGGACTGTGAGTCCCGTATCTTCCCTGACTGTGGTCACCGTGCCACAGTGTTGGTATGTGGGATGGTCCCCATACTTCGTCGAGTTCGGACGTTATTTTCCTTTGACTTGAGAGTCTACTCCTTCTGTGACCCTCCACTAGTCGTAGCCTTCCTGCACGCGTGTGGACCCACCAGGGAGTGGTGGAGAGGCTACCTTGAGGACGATTTTTAGACTGGTTTCTGTCGGGCCTCTTGTCTGTAGCCAGAGTCCGACTCAAGGGGAAAACCAGTTGGAGGCCAGACCTAGGACGCATGGTCTGTGTATGCACACGTGGTTGGGGGCGGTTGGACCCACGCTGACGAGCGTGATCCCAGCTAGTCACTTGCTTTGTGGTTACTTGTGCGGTGTCCGTGCCTCTGGTAGGCGCTACCACGTCAGGCAGTTCACCTGCGGTGCGGTGTAAGTCGTCAGGGGATGCTACCGACTGTGCTTCTAGTGGGAGGTACTCCTGTCGAGTCGGGAGTGACAGACCGTCAGCTTCAGTGACTTTGACCTTCGTGTTTTGGTCGTGTTGATCGTTGAGTTTCGGTTGTTTCACCGTGGTGCATGCGTTGGTTTTCATCCCGTGAGACTAGTGCTAATAGTTTTACCGAGGTTGCATCTTGTTGTGCGGTACCCGCGACCGGACAGTCGGGGTTGCACCTTGGACAGCGTGTCCAGGTTGGCTGTGTCCTGAGAGGCAAGCCTCTACGGCGGGTTGGCGTGAATTTTTACTTCGGTAAGTGGTACTAGTGTGGTTCGGTAGCCCCCGACCGTGAGATCGGGGTGTGTTTTTTGGTACAGTAGGAGTAGCTGTAGTGCCGAGTTTTGACCGGCCACCGGTTCGTTGTTCCTGCTGTCGTTGTAGCTTTCCTTTCCGCTACCGCTGTTGTTTCCGGTTGGAGTTCCTCGGGATCCCTGCTGGGTCTCTGTTTTGGAGACTCATTCCCTACTTTTCAGGTGTGGCAGTTCGTCCTCGAGGTTCGAGGTTGTGGTTCAGAGATTCTTAGTTGCCAGCTCACCGGGCTGAGTGTTCACTCGGCATGTGGTATGTTTTACTACTTTAGACTGTACTTTCTATTAGACATGACTCTGCTGTTGTTGTAGTAGTTGTTTATTTATTTCTGTTAATTGTTGAATTATCCTGCCTTATTTTCTATTTCTTTGTGCCTCCACACTCCTTTTAGCCCTTCCGAGCCCTCCCGGCTCGTGGGCGGCGGTTTGAGTCTTGGGTTATCGGGCCTTCCCGGTAATCGGATTCTCGGGTCGTTACAGGTAGCCTTCGTCGTGCTCCTGGATGTCTAGGAGATGGAATTGGTCGCTACTATTAGTATTGGGTGTTCTATAAGTCAATCTCGGGTCGGGTACGCCCGATAGTTGTACAATCTTATTCATCGTTAATAAAGTGGTATTTGAGTGTAAATTTATACTTATATATTACTCTACGATGTCCCTAAGATATATGGTTGTAAAGTCAACTCGAGATGTGATCTCGATCATGAGACTAACTTTACATGGACACATACCTTAAAACTGTTCCTGGTTGGAGGGTAATCACTCGGGAACTTTGATTACCTTTTAAACCAGTACACATGATGTATGGGTGAGCAGTCTCATGGTCACTGGTGCGAGGCACCAATATATATGTGTAGGTGTACGTCCTGGGAGGATGTACACTGGACTGATCCGCCATTAGATCTTTAGATGGTTGATTATATCTAATGTCAACTGAAGATCCAATTGTCTCAGTAGCATCGTTAGTCCTTTGACCTGAGACATTGATCGGATCTTACAGAAGGACTGGAATGGTTTGATACTTGGATAAGTGAACTTTAACCATAAGTCATGAATTGTCAAGTCATTAACCATATCAGGATATGTATGAAGATCATCAAAGGTCAAGAAGGGATCGCTCACTGTCGGGTATATATCAGATAGTTAATGGGTCATGACACTGACGCTCCACTAAATCCCTGGCCAGGGTCATGTGAGTTAGCTTAGAACGGACGTCATACACTTTAAGGAGGTCGTGGTCTAATGGCACGATCATGGGGTTTGACAGTTACCATACCCTCGATCGAATCAGACTCATAGAAGGAGCGAGGGATTATAGCGATGCGGCAACTATACACATACAGATACCAGACAGGGTCGTTTGAACCTGGCATCCTCTGGGATGACGCAGATTTGCTTGACCCAACGTGATCAAAGGTTCAGAATAAATTAAACTATTATTCGGCTCTAGTGGAAGCGAATAATGAGTTTAATATACTTCTAATTGGGAATTAGAAGTTAATGGGCCTTAAACTAGAGTGACTATAGACCTAGAGGATCACACACAATAGGTTCTCGGGTGACGGGGTATTATTGTACAGATGTATATGTTTAAAGCCTTAAATTCTTTTGGGAAAAGAATAATGAGAAGGGCTTCATATATGTATATACAATAATGCAAGGACACATACAAAATATATGTGGTTAGGGGCTCTTTTAGAAAGAGCCCAACCCATATATATATATATGTGTGTGTTATGTGTTACGTGGGAGCTCTCTCCACAAGCAAGCATTCAAAAGGAGAAACCCCACTCTCCTTCTCCCCTCCTCTCCCCTCCCTCTTGCTCTCTCTCTCTCCCTTATTGATCTCTCTCTCTTCCTCTCAAGCGAGAAAGGCTTAAGGAAGAAAAAGGGATTTTTGAGCATCAGTGGTTCATGCGCAAGGGGAAAGAACGGGTGGACGTCGTCACTGCACAAGGATCTGGGTGGATCTACTCTAGAGGTCGGACATCTATGCGGCTCTACGTTCGTGAAAATTTGTATCGGGCACTATGGATAGCGTCATTCCACGCAAGGTAATCTTATTGCATCTATTATAGCACGGTTCTAGGATTCCAATAGGACCTGGGTTCAAGATTTGAGTTTTATTATCCGCTGCGCTACCCGAACTAGGAAGTGCGAATCCTTATAGCGACTGCGGAGGCGACCCCGACTGATGTTGCTGTTGTGGGATGCTACATCCACCAGATCCACTCCCGTGCTTCCTACAACAAGAAGCGCTCACCAGCTGCCAAGAGGGCGGCCAGAAAGGATGTCAGCGTGCTGCAAGGCCGACTTGTTGTGTCCCTGGTGCTTTTGATGATGTCAAACACTATGACTCATTAATGAGTCTCATATTATTTTGATGATGTCAACTTTGTTTGGTGATGATAACTATACATCCTTGAATTTGGTATAAAGATCAATTTGACAGTTTTCTGAAGTTCAGCAGGAATGTAGATACTCATTGAAGTCTTTCAAGTTTAAGAAACTCAATATGTTATTTCTATGAAGACAAGTCTTATTGAAGCCAGCAAGAGGCATTAGATATGTTTTGGAAATGTTGAAGTCAAGTTCTTAGTCAAGGTGTCAGATATTTATAAAAGCCAGAAGCATGAAGGTACAGCCGACGTCATGTTAGAGGTAGAGTCAACGCAACAGTGCATCTACAAAGAAATAAGAAGATGGAGTCCACCCCATGTTGAAGTGGAGTCGACGTAGCCAAGGTTCTTCTGCAAGATGGCGTTCAAACTCAAGAAGGTGGAGTCGACGCAGTGTCGAGTTGAGTCGACGCTAACAAGACTCACCAAGCAAGCCAGCAACCAAGCGGAGTCGACGCAACGATGATATGGAGTCGACGCAATAAGCAAACTTCTATTAAGAAACAAGAAGGTGTCGACTCTCAGAGTCGACCCCAGAGTTCATACGCTCTATCTGGGCATCTTCAGGAATAGTGTGTCAACGCTATGAAGGATATGTGTCGACGCAGTCTGCCTTCCCTAGTGAAGCGCGTGAGGAGTTCAAGTGGACCATGTGCCTTCGACCTCCATTCATTGACTCACCATCCAATGCTCATGGCCTGGACTCTGGAAGGTTCCTAACAGAAGAATATTCCATCTGCCACATGGACCAATGGATTAATTTATTTGAGGATAAGATTAATCAAAGAATTACCCTTTTCAGTTTTGTAAATCACGTCCTTCTTCATTCGAAGAAGAGCTACTGTGGTGGGATGAACGAAGGCTGCAATAGGGGCTAGATGAGAGTGTCTCAGAGAGAAAATTGAGTAGAGCAGTCTGAAGAGAATTAGAGAAGATAAAGTCTGAGAGAAGTAGAAGAAAGAAAGAAAGTGAAATCGGGTGCCCAATTCTAGAAATTTAGAGAAAAGCAGTCTGTGAGTAGAAAAATTTGAGTGCAGCCAGAGTTCCATTGAAGATCTGATTGAAGTCTTGACTCGTTGATCAAATCCAGAGCCATCCTGCTCCTCGGAGCTATATTTTCATTGCCTTGTTCTTATTCTTCGTCTTGTTCTGTTTCTTTATCTACATTCCATTTCTGATACTCTATTTGGAGGTCGGGGTCAACCTGTGGTATTAGCAGTTTTAGGATGCTATCTGTGACGACCCAGACTCAAGATACCGAGTAAACCCGATACCATTTGGAACCTACGAGGCCTCCCAAGAGCGGAAAAACTCCGAAGGGATAAAAAGATATATGATAGTACATTGAACTTCCAGATATAACAATAAGCAATTAAATTTTAATGATCAGGATTGCTAAAGTAGTAGAAATAAAATTACATTTTCTATAACAATTAAAACTAAAAGAGTCCAGCTTAAAGAAAGACAAGTACAGTCCAACAGAAAGGGAAACATACCCTCAAGTCGGGGGAAGCCCAACGCTGGCAACACAGAACCACCGCACAGCAGAACCTCCAGCCACGAGGCAGAACGGCTACACATGAAGAGTCAGGGATGAGCCTCGTGTCACTGACTCGGTAGGGATCCTACAGAACTCTACCACAAAACAACGCAGTAACATCAATGCTACACTAAAACAAAGCAGTAACAAAGCAGGAGCAGGAACAATAGTAAATAGGAAAATAGCCATACTACGAAACATGACAGCCGAAGGAACCTCGGCCCTCTAAACTACTCTGAACTGCAACAGAAAGGTGAACCTCGATCTCACAAAGTCGGGTGTTACCGATCCATTGTCAAATCATGAAACCCTCTCGTGAAAAGCTTACGAAAACAGGTAAAAGCCTACCTAAGACCTACACAGTCAAAGGCACAAACATACACGAGCTCACCGTCGTGCACGCTACACTAGACTAGACCGCGAGTGAAGCCAACACAGGAGACCCAAAGTCCCAAATTTGAGGTCGAGTTTGCAGAAAGAGTCTGCTAGGGTTTAGCCTCCCATCTGTTAGGGTTTAACCTGCTGCGGTTCTTCCGCCTCCCTGCGGGGAGGGTAGGGCTGTGGGCCTGTCCGGTGGCCTCCGAGGCTGTCGCGGGGCTACATGGACGGGTCTGCGGATCCTTCGACGGATGCGACCAGTCCTCTTTCTTTCGCCCAGGCGTTGGCTGCCTCTTTGAGGCCGACGCGGGTAGCGTTGGTGCAGAAGCCTTCTGCGTTCACTGATGACGGGCAGCTGGCAATTTTCTTTACTAAAGAAGAGGTCCTTAGGTTGGAGGAACCCTTCGTCTTGCTATAGTCGCGAAGTGTTCCTATGGCCGGCCGTCTATCCCTGATATTAAATCCTATATGGCCATGCATTTGAACCTGTCGAGATCGTTGGTTATCAGCATCTTAAACCCTCGCCATGTGCTTATAAGGTTTGAGGAGGAGGAGGATTTCTTGAAGGTCTTGGTTCAGAAGAATCTTTACATCAAAGGTTTTTTGTTTCGCTTCTTCAGATGGTCCAGGGATTTCGACTTCAACTCGGACCCCTCTTCCATTCTGATATGGATTGGGTTTCCTAACCTCCCGGTTAACCTTTACAACGAGGACTACCTTAAATCCATTGCTGCGAACTTTGGGCTAGTCCTGCGGATACATGATTCTACCTTGGCTTTGACGCAAACAACGGAAGCTCTTGTGTGTGTTGATGTCGATATTTTCAAGCCTCTCCGGGATCGTATCTGGATAGGATACGGTGATGAGGGTTTCTGGCAGCAAGTTAAATACCATAGGGTACCAGACCTGTGCTCTTTCTGCCGACAGATTGGCCATAAGGCGGACTCCTGTAAGAGGAAGCTTAAGGATCATCTTAAGGTTGTTGGAGGGGCGCTAAGGCCGGAGAAATCAAAGGATGCGTTGCCAGCAGAACAGCATATCGGTTCCCACCAGGTGTGGCAAGTAGTCGGCTGAAGAAGGTGTCTTCGAATCGGCAGGGCAGCAAGGGAGATCCGATTGTGGTGCCGATGGACCAGAAGGATACTGGTGTTTCTGGGGTGGGAGAGGAAAGTCTTCCCCTGGTTCCTGTCAGCAACCCTTTTGATCGCTTATGGTTGGCGTTGGGGGATGACCAGGATGCTCGTGAGAGGCCGGATGAGTCGACGGTGGTGCAGGAGGGGATTGATGCCTCTGGGGGTGCTGATGGCCCTGTTGAGGTGCAGGTTGTTCGGGTACAGGAAGTGGCGATTCCCTCCTTGGGTGATGATCCTCCGGTGCCGGAGGCTCCTCATGGCGTGTCTTCGTCAGGGGAGGGGGTTATATTATCTGAGGTTGTTCTGGCCGCTGGTGATCCTCCTACGGCGAATGGTTTGCATGGGGGTGGGGATCCTCGTATTGATGCCCAAGACGTGCATGGTCCATCGATGCGGCTGCCCTGGCGCGTGCGGATAATGCGCTTATGCCATCATGTAATTTAAGGGTCCTTGGTAGGGATGCACATATTTTTTCAGTGCGAGAGGAAGGTGTTATTACCAGATCGAGGGCTCGATCTGCGGAGGGGTCCCTCAGGTCTACTTCTTCATGATTTCAGCCATCATTTGGAACATACGAGGGGTGGGGAACGTGGGTTCCCGGAGGAGTTTAAAACAGTTAGTGAAGACTCACAGGCCCGGTTTGGTGGTAATTAGTGAACCGATGATTGCGTTCGATAAGGCTGCTTCTCTGGGAAGGTTTCTGAAGATGGATTGCTGGGCGGGTAATGATGGTCCTGCTTCTAAAATCTGGGTCTTTTGGCAGGCTAGTTTATGTCTGGAAGTGGTTTGTTCCTCTGCTCAATTTATTACCCTTGGCATGCGGGACGGTAATTCCTTCTCTTCATATTTCACTGCTGTTTATGCTGCGTGCGATTACCGTGCACGTCGTGATCTCTTCAGCGACCTGCCTTGTTTGCTTGTTCTATTGATTGATGTTCCTTGGTTGGTGGGGGGAGACTTCAATTGTGTGCTGAGTTCTTGTGAGAAAGTAGGAGGGGTTTCTACTAACCTATCTACTATGACAGATTTTAGTAAGTTTGCTACCTCTGCGGGGATTATTGATGCTGGCTTTATTGGGTCAATCTTCACTTGGAGCAATAATCGCACAGGTAGGGCAGTGGTACGAGCTAGACTTGATCGGGTTTTCTATAACAGGAACTGGCAGGTAGTAGCCTCTAATTTGCTTGTCCAACATTTACGTTGAGGCCCATCTGATCATGCTCCCTTATTCCTTTCGCTGTGTGAATGGAGTGGGGGTCCTAGCAGGTTTGTGTTTCAAAGAATGTGGTGCCTTCACGATCAATTCCAACAGGTAGTCCGGGAGGCATGGCCGCATTTTCATATTATTCATGAGAATGGCCTTGTTCGGTTATAGGTTAAACTTAAATCTCTAAGGGCCACTTTGATAACATGTTAGGATAAATTATCTGAGGTGGATCTGGGTGAGTTATTCCTTAGATTTTCTCTTTTTGAGTTCGATGACTTACTCTTATCCTAGGAATAACTCATTCCATGTGAAATGATAGAATGAGTTATTCCTAGAATAAGGACCTTATTCCTAACTGACCCCAAATAACTTAACCCTGCTACCAAACTCGGTTAGGTGAGTAGGCGGAATAACTTATCATATTCGCCCTTATTCTGTTATCAAAGTGGCCCTAAAGGAGGTTCTACGAACTTGGAACAAGGATGTTTTTGGCAATGTCAAGGGAGGCTGGGACTGAGGTGGAACGGCTGCAGTTCTGCTTTGATTCTGATCTGACTCTTGGCAATAGGGCCCAGCTTCATTAGGTGAATGCTGCATTGCATCGGGCTCTACAGAGGGAGGAAGTTTTTTGGCACCGAAAGAGTAGGTCGGATTGGATTGAGAGTGGTGATAGAAATACATCTTTCTACCATGCGGTAGTTCAATTTAACAAGAGGAGGAGCTTTATACACCGATTTAAGGTGGGGGAGCCCAACGTCTGGTGCTCGGACCAGGATCTCCTCAAAACACACGCTGAAGAATTCTATAAAAACATGTTATCTTCCGAGTACCATGAGGTGAATGAAGCTCTGTTGAGGTGTATTCCACAGCTGGTCACTGAGGATCAAAACACAATGCTATGTGCTACCCCGGATGCGGAAGAAATCAAGGCTACGGTGTGGTCCCTTAGCGGGGCGAGTGCGCTTGGCCCTGACGGATTTACGGGTAGTTTCTTCACTTGCTGTTGGGATATTGTCGCCCAAGATGTGGTGGATGTTGTGCAAAGCTTTTTTGCTGGTTTCCCTCTACCAAGGGGGGTTTCCTCCTCCTTAATCACCTTAGTGCCGAAGGTACGGGATCCTTAGTCTTTCAATGACTACCGTCCTGTAAGTGTTTGTAACTTTACATACAAGATCATCTCCAGGATCTTTTGTGGGCATCTTGCTCCGCTACTGGCTTCATTGATGTCCAGGGAGCAAGGGGCATTTATTAAGGGCCGCTACATCTTGGACAATATTGAGCTGGCTAGGCATCTGGTGGGAGATATTAATAGGAAGGTCTGGGGACATAATGTAGTGTTTAAGCTGGACATGGCGAAGGCATACGACAGGATGGAGTGGGATTTTATTATCAATGTGTTGAAGAAGTTCGGATTCTGTAATACGTTTACATCTTTCATCGGCAGTATGCTCTCCAATTCTTGGTTTTCAGTTAACTTCAACAGTTCTTTGTGTGGCTTTTTCAAGTAGACACGTGGGATTAGGCAGGGTGATCCTCTGGCACCTTACTTGTTTATTCTAGCATCGGAGGTTCTTAGTAGAGGACTGTATGATCTTTTCTCTTCAAGCAAGCTTAAGTATTACAGTGGTCCTCGAGGTGTTATGCGGGTGACGCATCTGCTCTATGCTGATGACACATTGGTGTTTATGAATGCTGCTACCACCAATATCAGAGCTCTTCTTCTATTCTTGAAGGAGTACGAGAAAGTATTTGGGCAACGTATTAATGCTGGTAAGAGCACTTTCATCATCTCTGAGAAGGCACCAAGGCGGCTAGTTCAGAGATTACAAAGTCTGACTAGGTATCAACAACAAGCCGGGCATACTAAGCACTTGGGAGTGCCTCTTAAGAAAGGCAGGCTCACGATGGTGGACTTTAAATATCTAATTGATAGGGTGAATGCTAAATTAGCTGGTTGGCAAGCGATAATGTTGTCCCAGGCTGGTCGGGTTGTGCTTATAAGGTATGTGCTAAGAAGTTTGCCAATTTACCTGGCATCTGCTCTTTGATTCCCAAAGGTGTGTTTAATTGCATGGATAGACTTTGTGCTAATTTTTTCTGGGGTGGTAATGAAGATAATAGGAAAAGACACTGGGTGTCTTGGATAACGTTGCAACAACCACTGGTGAAGGGGGGTTTGGGCTTCAGAAGCTTTGAGCATGTGCAGGTGGCGCTCGCTGTTAAGCAATTATGGCATGTTCTTCATGGTTCCTCATTATGGTCCGTCTATGCGAGGTAGAGATATCTGAAGACACACATCAGTGATGTTACCCACTCCTTTATCATTGGTATGCCTAACAGGGTTTTCGATCGAGCAAAGACCATTTTGCTGCAACATTCAAGGTGGATCATGGGGGATGAAAGAAATGTGGATTTTCTTAGAGATATTTGGATTGGTGATGAGCCGCTGCTGAACTACATGATTACTGATGTAGGGAAATTTAGCAGCCTAGCTCCTTCTGTGTCCGTTAGGGAAATGTTGTCCAATGATCTTCAACCACTATGGAGCAGGTTGAGCATTAATCGCTACCTCATCACTTGTGATTTGGGCAATGAAGTTGACGTCTGTGTTTGGGCTCCTTCTCCCTCTGGGGTGTTCAGTGTCAGTTCGGCTTACTCTTTAGCCCGTCTGCATGGTGTCCGCAGGAGTTGTCTGATGAAGCTATGGCAGCAAGCATTTTTGCGAAGAGCTGCCATGTTTATATGGCGGCTGCTCCACCGTGCAATGCAAGTCGATAGTAGGATAATTGATTGTGGCATTCCTATTGCATCTAAGTGTGAGTGTTGTAGGAATCCTAATCATGAGGATTTGGACCATGTTTTCATTGCTGGGGATCTCGCGGTGGCGATGTGGTGGTGGTTGGTTCCTCTGCTTGGCAATAGGTGGACTCTTAGCAGTAATGTCTCCACACGCTGCTGGAGCATTCTTTCCAAGGGCAACACTAATTCGGCTCTTCAATTTGTGGGACTTTACGCCAGTATGCTTATGTTTTGGGAAGTATGGAAGGCCAGATGCGCGTGTAGGTTTGAAGGGAAGGCCGCCATGCATGCTGTGCAAGTACAGCGTCATATTTTGTGGCAGGTTCAAATGGCGTTGGACCACTTGAAGTTCACTAGAGCTGTTTCTTTGGAGGAGGCTGCAATTCTACATCATTACAAACTTATAGCCAGGGTGGAGGTAAAACTGCCTTTCGTTGTCTTGCGGACTTTAGCTAAGGAGAATTACACTCTTCATGTGGATGGTTCGTCCAACGGCAACCCAGGTTTGTGCGGAGGTGGAGGCTGCATTAGGGACAGCAACGAAAACTTTCATGCTGGTTTTGCTTTCTTTTTTGGGCTAGGCAATAGCTTGACTGCGGAGGTTAGGGCCCTGCAGGATGGTCTTAACATCACGCGATAGCTTGGGTTCATGATTGCAGTGGTGTTCTCATATTCGGCTGTCGTGGTTAATGCTGTCCAAACGAAGACCTCACCTTGCTGGGAGGTAGTGGTATGGTGGCGTAGGATCATTCATATGCTGCATCAGGTGCCGGTGTCTCATGTGTATAGGGAGGGTAACATGGTGGCTGATGATTTAGCCACTCACGCGAATGACATGGGTCACAATAGAGTGTTCACTATTTGGAAGGAACTACCGGCACTGGCCAGGGGTGCTTTGGTGTTGGATAAAGCTAGGCTTCGCAGCATTAGATTTCCTTACTAGAGCTACATAGGCCGGTTGCTTATGTGTTTTAAAGCTATACAGGGGGATGCCCCGTAGATCATGTACGCACTGATATTTTGTTAGAATATTATCGGGGAATAGGCCTCAGTGGCCATTCGTTTTAACAAAAAAAAATCCAACGCAGACTACCCGACAAGTCACGTCAATCATGACGGAAACCAGTCACGAAAACATAAGTCACAATAGTCATGTGTCAAGTGACAGAAGCACTTCCTCACTAAAAGAACAGCCAGTTACGTCCACTGACGTCTTACACTGCACCTCAAGCATCTCGCACTTGCCTAGAACAGCGGTAACTGAGACACTCACAGAACCAAGGAACTACAGTAACGAGTGACTAGTCAGGGTCACGCCCGTTGGCGCTCGTCCAACCGCCCCTGACCACGTGTGCACACACAAGTCCATTGCCTTGAGCCAGGCCTCTAGCTAGTTTTCCCCCTAGTAGGATGCTACCGCAAAGCAAGTGGGCCCACAGAAATAGGCCTACAAACCATCTGTTGGGAACTGCCCCGCCACCACTCCTGGGTGGGCCGACACATAGGAAAGTGTCGTCAGGCTACGACTAGTGGAGGCTCACTAGACATAGAGACTCCAAAACAGCGAACACCAAAGTACAAACAAGGTAAACACACTCCTGTCGCACGTACTATGGATCAGCATAGAGTACACCACTGCAGCCAGACTCAGGACAGTCAACTAGACCTACTGACAACGATCCTTGAGTCACAAGACTCAGGTCAAGATGGCACATCACAGCAACACGATGTTAATCAGCCTAGTCCCTAAGCCCAAAATCACAAGAAACACATTATGGAAGATGGCACAGAACAACCGAATCCATAACAGCAATAATAACACCAGTGAGTCCTCGGCCTCGAGCCATACAATAGACTCACAATTCCGTATAATACAAAACACGGAACATGAGGGATCACCAAAAAGCCCTCAAACCACATGGCACGCAAACTGCAGTAGAATAACACCTCTAAACGCCCAAAACCATGTCTCAATCCTCACAGGATAGACGAGACACTCTCGAGGTCACATGTTAACCACTGGGTCACAACCGGGTTGACCAGAAACCATAATGACTCTCGAATAATCCAAAACACTACTCGGTACAATGGCCCCTTTTAGACACCCTATAACACGGTCACAACCCTCATAGGATGTCCAAGACATCCACAGAACAGTAGGATAACCAAGGGGTCAAAGCCACATCCACTGGAAATCAAACCAACACAAAATAACACTCTGGGCAGGTGGCGGTCTCACCCTGGCTGCTAGACCAACCTGGCGGTCATCCAAGGGCCGCTACCTCCAAGACAGAGCACAGGCAAAGGCGATCACACCAAGGCCGCACCATGCCAAAGGCGGTCAACCAATAGCCACCCCTGAGTGTGGCGGTCAGGGCATGGTCGCTACACTCATAAGACTCAAGAGAAGAAACCCTCGAGAAGCATAAGGCTTTGTGGTCTACGTGAGGCCATTTCTTACACAACGCGGTCTCCTCAGGACCGAGGAACCAAGCTTGGCGATCATAGCCTGGCCACTAAACTCAGTCCACCCCAAAATAGTTAAACTGACTCAACCGGTCAAAACAACAAAAATGGTCTGCCAAGAATCATTTTACAGAGACTAGCGATCGTCCTAAGGCCGCCAAGGACACCTAGGCGGTCGGAGCTAGACCGCTAGCACAAACTGACATAAAATCATAAGTGGCGGTCTCACATGGGCTTCCCAACTTCATAAAACGGTCAATCGTTGGGCCGTTGCCCAATGAACCGACTTAGCTAATAGCGGTCACCAAAGGGCCGCTCATCAAGAACCAGCAGGCCTACCTGGGCCGCTTCACGGAGCTTAGCGGTCTTCCAGGCCGCTATGCCAAGCTTAGCGGTCCGTCCTAGGCCGCTAGCTGACTCATGCGGTAAGTCATGAGACCGCAAAGCCAAAATGATTTACCTATTGTTTATGGAGATTGGTAGCGGTCCCCATAGGGCCGCTTCACCCTAGTGGCAGTTCCTGTTAGGACCACCACTCCCATGTGGCGGGCAAACCGTAGGGAAGCTCAAAACCGGTCATTTCCATGCCCCAATCATGTCTAAACGATGGGGAAACACCCTTAGACACAGTATTATCCTTCCACAAGCCAGAAGGGATCAATCCGCGCACAAAAATGCAAGAAATGGGCGATTCCCACGAATCGACCCAAAACGAGTCACGAGGATGGCCGGGCTCATACCGGCTCCGATTCTCTACCAAACTCAATGAAACTGGTGAAAAATGATTCCCAACATGCCAGGGGTTCAAATGAAACCATTTAAACTAGAAATCATTACCTGGAACGGCGAACATGGCTCACACCTCCCGAACATGCTTTTCACCCCAATCGAAGTAAAACTCGCTCGTACTCACACCGTTCGGCTCCAAATCACGAGATAACGCAGAAGAGAAGGAGGGCATCTGTCCCCCTACCTCCACCGAAGATCTCACGAGCCGAAATGGCCATGATACGCCGAAAACTGTTGGGTCTCTTCTGGAGTTGATCAGCAGTGTAGAGACTGCTATGTATTAATTATGTTTTGAATGATTGGCAATACTAGAGTTGACTTGGTTGACTTTAGAAGTTGACTTTGGTGACTTTATCTTGACCATGGTAATGTGTATTTTGATGAATCTCTTATATGTCAGACATTTGCATAAAACAATTCTGCACTTTCATACTGAATTCAGCTATAGCCGGTGCATGCATCAGACATGGTTCACTGAGGTCAATGCTAGTCATCTTGTTTGAATAGTCAGGTCGGTGCTAGTTACTGTATATGCGTAAGTCAGGTCGGTGCTAGCTACCAGTTTGCATATATCAAGGTCGATGCACATATGCCTCAATCAGTCATATTGGTCGGTGCTAGTTACTTTATCTGCGTAAGTCAGGTTGGTGCAGATATGCCTCAGTCAGTCATATCAATCGGTGCTAGTTACTGTATCTGCGTAAGTCAGGTCGGTGCACATATGTCTCAGTCAGTCATATAGGTTGGTGCACATTCCGATTGTACAAGACCAAGGTCGGTGCACATTCTGTTTGTGCAAGACCAACGTCGATGAACATTTGCCATATGCATATAAGGGTCAGTGCACATTGTTACCTTATGCATGTGTAGATCAGCGCATATTGGTTATACGCATGACTTAGGTCGATTCTCGTTGTTCCTTAAACATACTAGGGTCGATGCTAGCTACTAAGGTCGGTGCCAAATGAACTCAGGTCTATGCTAGTTGCACTTTGTGCATACTAAGGTCAGTGCAAGTTGCATGTAAGGTCGGTGCTAGTAGCATTCCATGCACAACTAAGGTCAATGCAAGTTGTGTATCTTGCATACAACGTCGGTGCTAGTACTTAGCTGGCTGCATCTAAAGTCGATGCTAGTCCTTGCCCTGTGCATAAGGTCGATGCTATTGTGCATTGTCTTCTGTTCAAGGTCGAAGCTAGCAGTCTGGTTTCATACTAAGGTATGTGCATGTTCATATTGAGGTCGATACATCTTCATATTAAATGCATACATTTAAGTCATGTTATCTGGTCTGTGCATATACACAGACTTGTGAATTGTCTAAGTCCATAACACGTGACTGATATCCTTGTTCGTTATATTGACGGGTAAGAACACCTGACGCGTGTCCCAACTACCTGCGAACTTTAAGTCACGAACAACTAATGTACCAGGATCAAAGGCACGTGATCCAAGGAAAAAGGTGAAGCATTGTGTTCGTGACACGTGGAAAGCAACCCAATCAAGATGCTGCCACGTGGCCTTTTCAAATCAGATTTGAACGATCTTTTGGGCGGGAAACGTGGTTTCCACGCGTCCATCATCTACTGCATTATAAAAGGGGCAGATCACTCATTATTAAAGAACACCTAAAAACAAGAGAGAATATCGAGCATACACAGAAGCATATCCAGAGAGGATAGCAGCAGCCAAGTAAAGAGGAATTCCCAGCAAGATTCAGAGAGAGCCTTGAGAGAGTTTTTGAGAGGAGAGCATAGATTCGTTTGAAGGGTGTGAGTCTGAATTTCTGTAAGTCATTGTTTCCGGCTTCTTGGTACAATACCAGAGCCGATCTGCTCTTTGTGAGAGCTACATATTATTTTCTATTTTTCTGTTGCTTTTTGTTTTTCAATTTCAAACTCTTGTTATAGCAAGCTGTGAGTCAGCGGTGGGTAAGCTGTAATCCCCAGCGGTAGAGGAGGATTCCTCTGATAGCTTAAGCTGTAAGGCTCAGCGTGTGTTGGGAAGTTTTCCCCGAAGCTGTGGATCAGCGGATTGGAAGCTGTGAATCAGCTGTGAAGCCACACTTGGTTTAAGTGTGGGGTGGACGTAGATCTCTGCAGGAGATCGAACCACCTAAAAATCGTGTGTCTATGTTTGATGATTTGTGGTTGTGACTGATATTCATCTGAGTGTTATCGTGCTCTTTTTAGTTGATATATTGAGTGTTCAAGAGCTCGGAGAAGGTATATCAAAAGGTACTGCTGGAAGGATAAGTTAGGCTTATCTGAAAAGTGGTTTATCTTGCGTGAGGACACTCTTTGAGTTCTACCTCCGCCAAGTACCTCTTCACACTCCATCTCTCTGGAATTTAGATTTGCTGCTGTTGTGTTTCACCTGTCTAATTGAATTTACTCATTCTCTCTGTTCATATCACTAGACTGTCTTTTGTTAATTCAGTGACTCTAGTGATTCTGTGTCTACATTGGTTGTTCTGATTAAACAACTTTTAATTCTGCATTTTATCTGCTTAATATTGGTTTAAGATTTGGGGTAGATCTATTCACCCCCCTCTAGATCCATATCACGTGGTATCAGAGCCTAACTCTTCTGCAGGGATTAACATCATGAAGAGATAGACATCATGGATGCTAAAGGAATGACAGTCGAAGGACAATCTACGACCAAGCCTCCATACTTTGATGGTTCAAACTATGCATATTGGAAGAATCGTATGCAAGTTTTTTTGAGGGCAAACAATTTTGAACTCTGGAAAGTTGTTAGCAAAGGCCCCTTCGAACTGTCTGAGGACGAGGATCTATGGACACGAGAGCAGATCCGAAGATCAACACTCAACTGGAGCGCTATCAACGCCATTCAGTGTGCCCTTCATCCCACGGAGTTCTCCAGGATCTCATCATGTTCATCAGCTAAGGAGATGTGGGATAAATTGGAGGTTATATACGAAGGGACATCCCAAGTGAGAGAGACCAAAGCCAACATGCTGGTCTCTGAGTATGAGGCTTTTAGGATGAGGCCGAATGAGACTATCACAGAGATGTATGCTCACCTCATGATTATCACCAATGGACTCAGGAGCCTTGGCAAAGTGTACTCTGAATATGAGGTGGTGAGAAAGATTCTGCGATCCCTAACTCCGATCTGGCACACAAAGGCTACCGTTATTGAGGAGTCCAGGGATTTAAAGACCACCAAGGTTGATGAGTTAATTGGTTCACTCATGACATATGAGATGAACTTGCCAAAGGCAGATGAGCTGGAGAAGAGGAAGAGACCCATTGCATTGAAGGCCAACTCCTGTAAAAGTGGGTCATCCAGCGACCACAGCTCCTCAGGGTCAGAGATTGAAGGAGATCAGCTCGCTATGCTGACTCGACAATTCAGAAGGTTTCTGAGAAAAGAGGGAAGAAACTTTGAAGAAGACAGCACAGTGACAGAAGACATACAAGGTATAAAACTAATCCTGCCAAAAAGACTGACACCACTGTTTGCTATCACTGCAGGAAAGCTGGCCACATGAAGGTAGAATGCCCGGAGCTCCAGAAACTGAAGGAAAAAGAAAGAAGAGAAACACGAAAGGCAAAGCTATGATTAGTACCTGGAGCGATGAGGATGAGGGCAATCTCAGCTGCACCTCGGAGAGTGAAGAGAAGGGAGTCAAGTATGCCTGATGGCCAGGGACTGCGACAGAGAAGAAGAAAATGATGAGGTAACATCTCCCTTCGAAAATTACACTCTTACTGATTGGGAAGATGCTTACGGTGAATTGTTAGATAAAGTTGATGATATTAGAAAAGAAAATAGACAGTTAAAAAGAAAAGTTAATTCACTTGTTAATAATACCACCATGTCTGACAGAATTGCATATCTTGAAACAGAAAATAATTGTCTAAAACAATCTGCTGCTGAATTTGATGAGATGAAATCTGTTTTAATTGATGCTAGGAAGGAAAATGACATGCTGAAAAATGTGATTGATGACTTAAAGCTGAAATTTCAAAATTGTGAAAATGATATAAAAATTGTTAATGAAAAGTATGAAGATGTGTTGAATGGCAATGTTGAGTTGAAGAAATCAATAGAACATCTTGAAAAAAAATGAGGATAAATAGAAAACCCTTGAGAGCATGACCCAAGGTACTGAAAACTTAAATGCTCTTTTGGGAACAATAGTGAATTTCAGAAAAGAGGGTCTTGGTTTTAATCCCACTACTAAAAGAAGCTTTAAATTCAAAACTGGTTCATTTGTAGCAGAAAAGGGAAAGAACACCCCTCTTATTAAAATGTATAGTGGAAACAATGCTGAATTTTTTTTGTAAAAACTGCTAATCAGAAAAAGCCTAATGCTCAAGACAAGGGCAAACAAAAAGTGGAGGTGTCCAGTAGTTCACGCACACACGAGTCTATACATCAGGGTAGACACCAGTATTGGGGTAAACTGTCTATAATATCAAAATCCCAGAATAACTCCAATAGGTCTCCACAGAAAGGTAACTGAAAACACAAACCACTCCCTTGCATATTCCAGGTGGACCCACTACTGTCAGGAGATCAGAGAGTAACAGAAACTATCCAGAGCTCAGACCTACCATACATACCATTATGCACAGCCATATCAGTTCAGTAGGTCTGAAAAGGATAGAGTTTATGGAAGGTCTACATACCATTCAAATCCCACTCAGAAGAATAGACCTCAGGTTAGAAACTGGTTTGGACAATCCAGGACATGGAACCCAAGGAAACACACTTCCTATGGTCAGCCTAGGACCAACTCAGGGTACACTTCACCCAATGTTGTCCACACAATGAATGACAACAAACACAGGAACAACAAAAAGAAAACAAACAAATCCACAAGGCAATCTGCTCCAAAACAAATGTGGATACCTAAATGTTTGTTATCTTGTTTTGATGATTCATCTGTTGTTTTGGGGCCCAAACATTTTTGGGTTCCAAACTTTTCTACTTGATCCTTGATGCAGGTATGCCTGGCAGCCAAGCAAAATCTGTGGTACTTGGACAGTGGCTGCTCCAGGCATATGACGGGGGACAGGGCCAAATTTTGTATGCTGATTGAAAAGAATGGAGGCCTTGTCACCTTTGGAGGCAACACCAAGGGTAAGATTGTCAGATCAGGAAAGGTAGGTAAGTGCTCTACCTATTGTATTGATGAAGTTATGCTGGTAGAAGGTCTTGCATATAACTTGTTAAGTATTAGCCAACTTTGTGATAAAGGTCATAGGGTAGTTTTTGACTCTACTGGTTGCAACATTTATGAGCCTAATTCTGATAATGTTAAATTTTCTGGTAAAAGAGTCAATAACATTTACCTAGTTAACCTAGATGATGTAGCACATTCAAACCTGTGCCTTACTGCTAACAAGGATGACCTAGCCTATCTTTGGCATCGTAGACTAGGTCATGCTAGTTATACAGTGCTACACAAACTGAATAAGCATTCCATGGTTAGAGGACTTCCTGAAATATCTTTTAAGATTGAGAATGTTTTATGTGAGGCATGCACTCAGTCCAAACAGACTAGGAAGTCATTCAAGTCTCGAACAGAAAACTATCTTCTAAACCATATGAGCTGATTCATATGGATCTCTTTGGACCCACTAGATCAGCTAGTTTATCTAATAGAAGATATGGTTTTGTATTAGTTGATGACTTCTCTAGGTTTACTTGGGTGTTTTTCCTCACACACAAACATGAAGCATTTAATGAATTTCAGGAGTTCTATTTAAAAATAAAATAGAATAATGAAAATTCATTCAGAATATCTTGTCTGATCATGGTGGTGAGTTTGATAACTCACAGTTTGATGACTTCTGCAGGGACAATGGTATAACCCACAGGTTTTCCTCTCCAAGGACTCCAGAGCAAAATGGCGTAGTAGAGAGGAGGAACCGGACCCTTGTGGAGATGGCTCGAACATTGCTGGTGGAAGGTAACCTACCAAGGAAATTTTGGGCTGAGGCAGTCAACACTGCATGCCATGTAGTCAACAGAGCCATGGTAAGGTCATTTACACAGAAAACTCCTTATGAAATTCTCAAGGGTAAGAAACCTTCACTAGCTTATTTTAAGGTCTTCGGTTGTAAGTGTTTTGTGCATGTTAATGCTAAAAGAGACCTTGATAAATTTGAACCTAAAGTGATCCCGGAATCTTTCTAGGATATTCAGAAACATCTAGAGCCTATAGGGTATACAATTTAAACTCTAAGACAGTAGAAGAATCTCCACATGTGGTCTTTGATGAAACAATGACTAAGATTGAAAATGGTTTGTGCAGGGAACAGAATAATGAGAAATTCTGAAAGATGAAGATCTGCAGATCAATCTGAAGATAATGATGCAGAGGAGCCTGGTTCTCAGGGGGAGGTAAATGAGGTTCAAGGTAATCAAATTATCAATGTCAGATTTCTTAGAGATCATCCTATAGATAACATAATTGGTAATTTGCACGAACCCCCTAGGACCAGATCTTATCTCAGAGCTCAAAATGAATTAAATTCCTTTGCATTAGTATCACACATAGAACCCAAAAACATAGACAATGCCCTTAGTGACGTGCATTGGATCAATGCCATGCACGAGGAATTAAATCAATTTGATAGGAACAAGGTATGGCACCTAGTTCCATCTCCTGATCATGGGACTGTCATTGGGACTAAATGGGTTTTCAGAATAAAACCGATGAGCAGGGCAATGTTGTTAGGAATAAGGCCAGATTGGTAGCTCAGGGGTACAATCAAGAGTATGGTATTGACTTTGAAGAGTCATTTGCCCCTGTGGCTAGGTTAGAGGCTATCAGAATTCTGCTAGCATATGCATGCTCATTAGGAATCACCCTTCAGCAGATGGATGTGAAATCTGCATTTCTGAATGGAGAAATAAAAGAGGATGTCTTTGTAAGACAGCCTCCTGGTTTTGAATGTATAGATTTTCCTAATCATGTTTATAAGTTGAATAAAGCTCTATATGGACTGAAACAAGCTCCTAGAGCTTGGTATGACAGGCTCAGTAAATTCTCACAGACAAGAAGTTCACAAGAGGTGAAATTGACCAAACCTTGTTCACAAAGGTATGTCATCCAGACATTCTCATTGTTCAAATATATGTGGATGATATAGTTTTTGGTTCAACTAACCCAACAATGTGTAAGAATTTTCTGATTTAATGACACATGAGTTTGAAATGAGCTCTATGGGTGAGCTAAAAATGTTTCTTGGACTACAGGTGACACGGACCAAAGAAGGAACCTTCATCACTCAGTCCAAGTATATAAGGATCTACTGAAGAAGTTCAAATTAGAAAACCTCAAGGAGATAACACCACCAATGGGTACATCAACTAGCCTTGATGATGACCCAAAAGGTAAATTGGTTGACACCAAGATGTACAGAGGTATGATCGGATCCCTTCTTTATCTTACTGCATCTAGGCCTGATATACAATTTGCTGTGTGTTTATGTGCTAGATTTCAGGCTAGTCCTAAAGAGTCACATCTTAGTGCTGTTAAGAGGATTTTTAGATATCTGACAGGCACCCTAGAACTAGGTCTTTGGTATCCTGCTAGGTGTGAGCTAGACCTAATAGCTTACACTGATGCAGATTATGCTGGGTGTCGGATTGATAGGAAAAGCACTAGTGGGTACTGCCAGTTCTTAGGTGGTTGTCTAGTGTCTTGGGCATCCAAGAAGCAACACACTGTTGCTCTATCCACTGCTGAGGTAAAATATGTCACAGCAGGAAATTGTGCAGCCCAAGTACTCTGGATCAAGCACCAACTCATTGATTATCAGATAAAATTGAGACGTATTCCAATTTTATATGATAATACTAGTGCTATATGTTTGACTAAAAATCCTGTTCATCACTCTAGGACTAAGCACATAGAAATTAAACACCATTTTCTTAGAGATGAAGTAAGCAAGAATGAAATTGAACTGAATTTTGTTGAAACTGAAAAACAGATTGCTGACATATTTACCAAACCTTTGGAAATGAAAGATTTAAATTCTTAAGAAGAGAATTAGGTTTATGTAAATTTCAGCATGATGAATAATCTTGATTTCATTCTTGAATAAATGTTCTGATTGGTCTTGAGTTGTTTCAAGCCTAGTTTGCTAATAGCTCTATCAGTGTCATAGTTGAGTCATCTTGATTTCATAGGTATATCAAATGATATGTGGTGGAAGGACAGATTTTGTCTGTCTGAAAGCCCATACCATGTGTAGAGGACTATCCTCCGCTAGGTACCATGAATCAAGAGAGTCTATGCATTGCACTGCATCTCTTAAATGTTGGGTCTAGTGTTTTGTGAATAAGTGTGTCTGAGTGTTTGAATAAATATGCATATAGACAGGGGGAGTTTTGGCTTAGCACAAGTTTGCCTGTCCATGCTGCATTATTTTGTCAGGGGGTGTCTGATTCTATTTGGTCTAGGGGTGATCTGTTCAAGATATTCAGTTAGAGTCAGATCAGTATGCTTTGAAACTTTAAACCCCTATCATTTAAATCCTCTCAAGATACAGAAACCGTCATCGCCTAGTCTCTTTTGGACTCAATTACATAAATTGCATCACGTGGTATCCATTCCCATCAATTGGTGTCTTTTCATTTCTTGATATTCCCCAAGAGCTGATTCTGTGCTTCAATTCAATTCCCTCTTTCTGAATAGATGACAGTCTTGCAATCAGTTCATTATCTTAAGCAACAACTATCATATGTCTTCTACTATAAGGATCATGTTTGCTTCATGAATGAACTGATGGTTTAATCTTAATAAACTGTAGAGTTTAAAGACTGTATTCAGAAAATAGGGTGGTGGAAAACCGTTTATAGCTCTCAACCTCATTCTCATGTTGTGACAGATAAGATCTTGCAGTATTTGAAAATGAAAGACTTAGTGAAATCTAGGTTGAGAAACTCAGATAATGTATTGTTTTTAAACAAGTCACTTTGAAAAATTAAAAGGGCAGCAAAAAGAAAGCATTCATAGAAGAAATGAATAAATCTATTGGCAGAGCAATGACTGAACTGCACTGAGAAACTGAGTACTCCATCAATGAAATGGAGACAAATTCATGTCATGAAGTGCTTCATGTTAACTCTATTTACATGATCAAATCTGAAGAATTGGCTTCACTGAGTAGCTAGGGGTACTGGCGTCTGATAAACGTGTACCCTTATGTAAAAAGGTGTAATCATGACTGATGTTTTTGATCAGAGACAGATGTGGTATTTCTTATGTTCAGTAACTGGGGGTACTGACGTCTAACCCACGTGTACTCTTAATGTCAAAGGCATAGATGATACCTGTTTGTTCAACATGCTTAGTTTTAAAATCAAAATTCAAAAAGATTGGCTGTAACCCTTGCAATTCCAGTCTTACTAAGTGTCAATTTGTTTAACCTCAATACATACCCTAGTGACTCCCATAGATATTCATTGGTTTTGAAATGAGTAGAATACTGTTTTGACCAAGTCTATCATGGTTATGTGACTTAGGTTTATTGCTATAAACGGGTACTGCAACCTTATGTATGACATTCAGTGCATCTACTCTACTGTTTATCACTATTAAACCAGACACTTGTTAAGAATGCATAATTGTGATTTTTATGTCTGAAGACTTTCTCTACAATCTGCTTATCTACTGAACTGCTGCACAGAGTGTTACTTTATTCCCTTCTTCCTCTGGCCACCCCTCTTCTCTTCCACAGTATTCCTTACTCCTTGTTTGCTGATGGCAAAGGGGGAGAGAAAAAGTACTTCATGGTATTTTGAGGTTGGAGAGATTATGGGGAGAGATTATCAAAGGGGGAGACCATCTTCAGGGGGTAAATGTGCTTGGGAAGAGTAAATAGTGGAGAATGTTAGGGGAGAGTTTCTTCAGGAGGTAGAGAGACACTTGGCAAGTTCAGGGGGATAGGTCTGCATCTGTATGTTTGTCATCTGTTGCATTGTTTGTCTGTTGCATTGTTTGACTGTGTTTCATGTTAAATACATCTTATATTGGATTAAAATTGTCTCATCAAAATATATCATAATTATGGGTGTTGCCATCATCAAAAAGGGGGAGAATGTTGGGTCTCCTCTGGAGTTGATCAGCAGTGTGGAGACTGCTATGTATTGATTGTGTTTTGAATGATTGGGAACAGTAGAGTTGACTTGGTTGACTGTAGAAGTTGACTTTGGTGACTTTATCTTGACCATGGTAATATTGTGTATTTTGGTGAATCTCTTATATGTCAGACAATGGCATAAAACAATTATGCACTTTCATACTGAATTCAGCTATAGTCGGTGCATGCATCAGACATGGTTTACTAAGGTCGGTGCTAGTCATCTTGTTTGAATAGTCAGGTTGGTCCTAGTTACGGTATCCGCGTAAGTCAGGTCGGTGCTAGCTACCAGTTTGCATATATCAAGGTCGGTGCACATATGCCTCAGTTAGTCATATAGGGTCGGTGCAGATGTTGTTGTGAGTCGGTGCAAGTTTTATTGTGAGCATATAGAGTCGGTGCAGGGTGTGCTGTGAGCATATAAGTCGGTGGAGGTTCCACTGTGACCACATAAGGTCGGTGCAAGTCTTGATGTGAGCGTTTAAGGTCTGTGCACATATGCCTCATTCAGTCATATAGGTCAGTGCACATTCTGTTTGTTCAAGACCAAGGTCGGTGCACATTCTGTTTGTACAAGACCAAGGTCGATGCACATTTGCCATCTGCATACTAAGGTCAACGCATGTTACATAAACATACTAGGGTCGATGCTAGCTACTGAGGTCGGTGCCAACTGAACTCAGGTCTATGCTAGTTGCACTTTGTGCATACTAAGGTCAGTACAAGTTGCATGTAAGGTTGGTGCTAGCAGCATTCCATGCACAACTAAGGTCGATGCAAGTTGTGTATCTTGCATACAACGTCGGTGCTAGTACTTAGCTGGCTGCATCTAAAGTTGATGCTAGTCTCTGTCTTTGAGCATTTAAGGTCGGTGCAAGCGCCATGTTCACTGCATTAAAGGTCGGTGCAAGCACCAAGTCTCCTGCACCTAAAGTCGATGCTAGTCTTTGCCCTGTGCATAAGGTCGATGCTATTGTGCATTGTCTTGTGTTCAAGGTCGAAGCTAGTAGTCTGGTTCCATACTGAGGTCTGTGCATGTTCATATTGAGGTCGATGCATCTTCATATTAAATGCACGCATTTAAGTCATGTTATCTGGTCTGTGCATATACACATAGACTTGTGAATTGTCTAAGTCCATGACACGTGACTGATATCCTTGTTCGTTATGTTGACAGGTAAGAACACCTGACGCGTGTCCCAACTACCTGCGAACTTTAAGTCATGAGCAACTAATGTACCAGGATAAAAGGCACGTGATCCAAGGAAAAAGGTGAAGCATTGTGTTCGTGACATGTGGAAAGCAACCCATCAAGATGCTGCCACATAGCCTTTTCAAATCAGATCTGAACAAACTTTTGGGAGGGAAACGTGGTTGCCACGCGCCCATCGTCTGCTGCATTATAAAAACGGGCAAATCACCCAGTGTCGAAAGATATGAAGTCATGCCGAGCGAACAACAAGAAGCATATACAGAGAGAATAGTAGCAGCCAAGTCAAGAGGACATTCCAGCAAAATCAAGAGAGAGAGTTTAGAGAATTAAGAGAGCTTTGAGAGGAGAGCATAGATTCGTTTGAAGGGTGTGAGTCTGAATTTTTGTAAGTTATTGTCTCCGACTTCTTGGTACAATACCAGAGCCGATCTGCTCTTTGTAAGAGCTACATATTATTTTCTATTTTTCTGTTGTTTTTGTTTTCAATTTCAAACTCTTGTTATAGCAAGCTGTGAGTCAACGGTGGGTAAGCTGTAATCCCCAGCAGTAGAGGAGGATTTCTATGATAGCTCAAGCTGTAAGGCTCAGCGTGTGTTGGAAAGTTTTCCCCGAAGCTATGGATCAACAGATTGGAAGCTGTGAATCAGCAGTGAAGCCACACTTGGTTTAAGTGTGGGGTGGACGTAGATCTCTGTAGAAGATCGAACCACCTAAAAATCGTGTGTCTATGTTTGATGATTTATGGTTGTGACTGATATTCATCTGAGTGTTATCGTGCTCTTTTTAGTTGATATATTGAGTGTTCAAGAGCTCGGAGAAGGTATATCAAAAGGTACTGCTGGAAGGATAAGTTAGGCTTATCTGAAAAGCGGTTTATCTTGCGTGAGGACACTCTTTGAGTTCTACCTCCGCCAAGTACCTCTTCACACTCCATCTCTCTGAATTTAGATTTGCTGCTGTTGTGTTTCACCTGTCTAAGTGAATTTACTCATTCTCTCTCTTCATATCACTAGACTAAGTCTTTTGTTAATTCAGTGACTCTAGTGATTCTGTGTCTACATTGGCTGTTCTGATTAAGCAACTTTTAATTCCGCATTTTATCTGCTTAATATTGGTTTAAGATTTGGGGTAGATCTATTCACCCCCCCTCTAGATCCATATCAAAACCATCACACGAACCACGGCACGTCGGCTTTGAATCCACCAAGGGATCGCGCCAACGCCACGCTCCATCCTTTACGCCAGCACGCTCCACGACAACTCCACGACATTCTTGCCTCGCCCACTGCCACGGTCGCGTGCCCCGCGGAGAGAGAGGAGAAGAGAGGAGAGAGAACGGAGGGAGAGAAGTGAGCGGCAGTGGGGAGAGAGGAAGGAGAGGTAGGGGTTAAAAGAAAAGGGAAATATGAAATTATGCAATTTTCATAAAATCTGATATTCTGCACGATAATCTATAAATTCCAAAAATATAAAAAAATAGTCTTCGTGATCCTCGGAACGAGCACAACGCACCTGTAGCATCGTTGAGTAGCAAAATTCAATGGTCAACTCTCCACAGGTTTCTGCCAGTTATACAAGGGAAAAACCCGCGTGGATCGTAAAACACGTATAAGGACTCCGAAAGCGATCGAAAGCTCTCTGATAAAGATCTGAGGAATCCAGGATATTACAGTCCTCCCCCTTAAAGAATTTCATCCTTAAAATTCAAGGAGCAACAAGTGAACAAGGGAAGAACAAACCCAAACACTGGCCACGCTCTCCAAGCATCAGCCAAACCTCGAACACAAAGCACGATAATACAATTCTTGAAAAACACAATTCAGAGGAACACTGCCAACCATAATCACAGGCACACGCTTGGATCTCAAGGCACATCGATCCACATAACGAGCATGGTACACAAGTGAACACAAGTCCGACTCCTCTGAAACAAGGCAACATCGCTTACGTCTCACAGGAAAGGAGACACGATCCATGCCATGACAACAGCTACCGATAACACACTCGGCAGACACAACTAGCATCAGCTTAAACAAGGAAACACAGTCCTCTCAGCTGACTGCTCCACAACATCAGCTTCCGCGTCAAGAACAACCACGAAACTGGCACGCAGAACGCCAACGACGGCACTGGACCACGAGCACAATCAAGCCAGTCCTCACTTAGATATTACATCTGATTTGAGTCGCATGCCAACTCTACCACAACAAAAGAGTACAACAAAACCAATCGACAAGACCTCGGTCCACTCAATGCCAAATCAGACTCATAGGGAACTCCTCCCAAGCTGAACACAACCACCAACCAACAACAACAATAGCAATACCTACAGAATCCCGGCTCTGTTCTCAACACAGAACCACGGGACACAACTGCAAGCTAGGTCACATCAAGACAGAATTACAGCTGAACACACGGCTAAAACATACAAGCCACACTGTGAACAGCTTACCAACAAGGACCCACAACAACAATAATCTCAGAGAATGCATCTCAAGGACCATGATCCGTCCCGAGAGCATAACTCCCAAGAAAAAATAACAGAAGAAGAAAAAGGGTACTCTACCAGCATAATCACCAACACATTCCCCAATCCTCACGCATGCCGGTGCCAACCATCACAAAGCTTCAAGCAATGACATGATAACCAACAACATCAAGGCACACAAAGCCAAGATGATGATCACACCGAGGAAACAAACCTCTCGGCCTGCCAGAATCTTCAAACCAAATGATCCTCGACCTGTGGGTTATAAGCCCACACGCGTCCGATGCACACTCACACAACGCACGGAGGCATCACAGATAACTTGGCATCCACATCTCAACACACACACTCGGTGCCATCGTAATCCACAGAACTGCAATATAATACGCCTCGAGTACCGATCCTGCAATCAGCCGATCACAAGTCACCTAAGTGCAAACCATGAAGAGCACCAGCTATAGCACAAAGCACAAAGAACACATGTCTCAGCTTATCCTTACGTCCTGGAATGATTACTGAACCTTCGCAGCACAATAGCCGCCAAACACGACACATCGGACACGGTGCACAACGGCCCCTAATTCCAAAAACTGGGTCTAAAGCCAATCAATCGTCGAACAAGAGCAAATCAGGTTCAAAACTAACACTATCCACACTTAAGCAGACAAAAGACAAAGACTTCACCGAGACAGCACTTCCAAAGCTTACCTCGAAAAGACGCCACCAAACCAGATGAGAAGAATCAAGCTCGACTAACAGTAGCTCACCAGGAAGGAAAATCCAAGGTTCGCCCGAGCATTCTCTCAATCAAGGCATCCAATCGACTAGCTCAACACAACCTTAACACCTCAAGAGCTAAACTGTCACGCCCCGACGCGGAAACTCGGGATACAGTCAGGAACAAGCTGGCAGAGAGAGAGAGAGAGCTAATCTAAATATAACACAAGTGCTATGAATGGAAATAACTTATTGATCATTAAACAAACCACAACTGATACAATAATCCTCAAACCAACTTAATACAACTGAGACAAAAACACTAAACATTAACAACATAACTGAAGCTAAATACTCTCTAAAGCACAACTAATAGGATAACACTGCCAACACCACTCTAGAACTGGTGCACTCAAGACATCACTCCTGCCCATCCCCGATGGTAAGCTCGTCACCTGAACCCTGGAAAGGGGGAAAACAACAACTATGAGCTGACGCGGAAGTAACAGGCAAGTTTACATGATTAACAAGTTAATTACATTTTCATATGCCATGCTAAAAAGAAATAAATGACGATAACGATATAATGAAACACGTAATAAAAAAGATCTTGCAAGGTCAAGAAATATAAGATGCCAAGAATTAACAAGATAACAAGTACAAGAATTTACAACAGGAGATAGTAATAAAGAATTGGCCAACAAGCAGTAATTATCAATTCAATCATGATCAAGTAACAAGTAACAAGTAACAAGATATTTTTGTCATAGACGCAACAAGCAAGCAAGTATTCGGTGCAATGCCTCACCATGTCATTAACATCCCATGGGCTCAATAATTTTCGGGCGCTCTCCCCAGGACCAGACCGGGCCCCTACGGTGCGTTGGCATCGATTTATTGGATCCAAGATCCCACCGTCTAGACATTCAGTCAATTTTAATGGCCAATTTAATCAGAGGAATTACTGCCATAAGTTCAATTTAAAGGACTAACCTTGTCCTTGGATTCAAGAGCACAAAAACACGGTCAAACTCATCTCCAAGAGATGTGCGGTCATACAGAAGCCGCAAGGGTATATACGGTAACACCGGGCCGTGCATACAGGAACTGGACTGAAACTCAACCCGCGAGGTCAAGAAAGAACGGCTGACAGTGGGCCGCTCGAAGGTATGAACGGTGCATTATGGGCCGCTCATGTCCAGAAGACATTAAGACCCATGAATAAGATATACGGTCCATACTGGGCCGTATAAAGATATGCGGTCATAATCGGGCCGCCAAGAGGATATGCGGTCAACTACTAGCCGCGCATGCCTCTCGTCGTCCAATTTGATCCAAGACTTAACCAGCGATTTAAACACATAAAATGATGTTTGGTAGTTAAGGTTCATAACAGGGTATAAAAAATCCAAGATGATGGTAAGCCGCCGGATAGAGTTTCCGGGGGTAAAACCAAGACTAGCACGCTAATCGGCTAACGACTTGTTAAAAGTCGAAAGTTAAACATGTTCTACTGTAGTACAGTAGCTAAACAGCAAGCTAATGACCATATTAATCCTAATTTCATGTCAAATTAACAAGATTAAGTTATACATTAAGTCAAGATGCCAAAAAGAATGATTCAAGATGATAAGCTAATGAACAAGATCGCGTAAGTCGCGTGAGGCACGAATAACAAGTAATTAACAGAAATTTAGTTGCATAATTAAGCATTTATCAAGTGGGTTTCTATTTTACTAATTACCATTAATGACATGAAAATGAATCAATTAGAACATGTATTAAGTCATTCTCTGAGGGGATAAACGGTTCTGGATGGACCTTATATCCTGCTGGACTCACAGGGCTGAACGGGGTCAAATGGCCAAGCCAGGGACTTGGGCGGTTCTGTCAGGGCCGCCCAAGGGTTGGGCGGTTCCTGTTGGGCCGCCCATGTGGGTTGGGCGTTCTGGGCTGGCCGCCCATCCCCAGGATGTGTGGTTGGTTCTGAGCCGTCCAAGTTATGTGGTTGCTCCGGGACCTTATATCTAGATATGTGGTTAGTTTTGAACCGTTCATCCTGGGATGTGTGGTTCCTGAAAAACCGTTTATCTATGGTTATACCAGAGTCAAAAATGGTCAAAGTTTAGGCTTGAGTTGTGCGGTCTATCGTAAGACCGTCCATCTCTGGGTCGTCTCCGGTCATCCCTACCGCGTCCGATGAACGCCGGGAAGTGGGGGTTTGCTAGGGTTGCACTAAAACGCTAATAACTAATGGAAATGGACTCCAAATAAGGGGCTTTTGGTACCGTTGGAAAGCTAACAGAGAATACTATCTAACTAAGGCCAATTTCAAATTATTGCTGAAATCAGATTTATAAGGCAAGAACACGGGAAACCCTAATTTTGACATGCTGTGACTAAAACGTAAAATTCTCTCAATATACAGAACAAATTTGGGGCTTCTTATCATCAAAAGAAAGCTACTACGATGCTGAATCCAACCATATATGATATGGTTCATGTGGATCAGGATTAATACTTCGAAATCAGAAATCAACTCGGAAGAACACATCAAAACTAGGTCTAAACATGCTGTTACTACGAACAGAAATTCTCTAAACATGCTTCATGAATTTTAGGGCTTTCTACGTAAAGAAAGCTAATATGCTGATTACATCATATAAGTTAATTAGAGTTTAGCCTGTTAAACCTACCTCAATCGAAGGTTGAAATAAGATGCTAGATAGAAGAACGAACTTGCTAACCCTTCACAAAAACCTCGATAGCTCTCTAGACACCTGATAAAAATTGGGGCTTTCAGTCCCACTGGATAGATCTCGTCGAGAGGAATAAAATGATGTATTCATGTTCGAATTTTGGTTGAGAATTCCTACCTCAATTGAAGAAACAAGGAAGGAAGAAGGTAGACGACGGCCTGCCGACACACCTTCAGTAATCGCCGGATATCTCCCCAGATCTGACTCCTCTGCGGACACAGCTGCTACCAAACGAAACTAGGGTCGAAGAGCTTTCTATCTATAGCTCACACATCTTCTGGAGAGTTCGGAGCTGGAGAATTCGACGGGGCAAGTGACGTGTTAGAAACGGCGCCGAAAAGGTTGACTCAACCAAACTCGGCCGGCTGCGCATTCTAGGGTTAGGGTTTCGAGAAATTGGTAGAGGGCTTTTGATCCTCAGATCAAGGCCGTTCATTTGCCTCCGGTTTGAGCTCATTTGGTCGTATTAAGCCTTAATTTCGTGTTTTAAACTAAGGTTAGGTAAGGGTCAAAAAGTGTGCACTTTAGGTCTTACTAAATAGATCTAACCACGGATTTTTAATGGCTTAATTACAGAAGACAAAGTTCTACATCGACCTTAACCTGTTTACCATTTTTATGGATTTTTATAAGGTAGTCGGATTTTTTATTCTATTTCTAAGGAATTAAATATTAAAATCCGAAATTCAATTATTAATTCAATAAAAATTCAATTCTCAGTTAATAAAAGCTTAATAAATATTGGGCTCAAATAATAATTCGGGGTATTACACCCTCCCCTACTTAAAGAATTTGGTCCTCCAAATTCACTGCACTAACTGAGAGTAGGGAATGAGATCGCTCACCTAGAATAAGTCGGGATACCGCTTCCGCATAGTATCTTCAGACTCCCAAGTAGCTTCTTCGGTCCCACGCCGACTCCACTGAATCTTGACCATCGGTATAGAACGATTCCGGAGTTGCTGTTGCTTCCGGTCCAGAATCTTGATAGGTCTTTCCTTCATAGTCAAATCTTCCTTCAGTTCGAAATCCACTTGCTGAATGATATGAGTGGGGTCGTACACATATTTCCGTAACATAGACACATGGAAAACATTGTGCACGCCAGACAACTGAGGCGGTAAAGCCAGTCTGTAAGCAACTTCTCCCACTCTATCCAGAATCTCGAATGGACCAATGTATCTCGGACTTAGCTTGCCTTGAATACCAAATCTTCGGATCCCTCTCGTCGGAGAGACCTTTAAGAACACATGCTCGCCAACCTGAAATTCCAATGCTCTTCTTCTGTTGTCGGCATAACTCTTCTGTCTGGATTGGGCTACTTGTAACCGGTCTCGGATAATACGGATGTTCTGTGATGATTCTGAAACAAGATCCGGTCCAAGCCACTGTTTCTCACCTACCTCATCCCAACATAACGGGGAACGACAGCTTCTACCACAATGCTTCAAAAGGAGCCATCTGTATGCTGGATTGGTAGCTGTTGTAGGGAATTCAATCAATGCCAGGTGATCACTCCAACTGCCTCCAAAATCAATCATGCATGCTCGCAGCATATCTTCCACTATCTGGTTGGTTCTTTCCGTCTGTCCATCTGTCTGCGATGAAAAGCAGTACTGAAATTCAGACGAGTACCCAAAGACTCTTGCAGTCCCTTCCAGAAATGTGAAGTAAATCTGGGGTCTCGATCAGACACAATGCTGACTGGTATGCCATGGAGTCTTACCACTTCCTTCAAATACAAAGCAGCCAATACATCAACTGTCCACTTGGACTTAATTGGTAAGAAATGAGCTGACTTTGTCAATCGATCGACAATCACCCATATCGCATCAAATCCACCACGAGTCCTAGGTAGACCCATAATGAAATCCATGCCAATGCTTTCCCACTTCCATTGGGGTATGTCGAGTGGTTTCAGTTTTCCTGCCGGTCTGAAATGTTCGGCCTTAACTTGCTGGCAAACCAAGCATCTACTCACGAAGTCTGCAACTTCTCTTTTCATATTCCCACCAAAAGGATCTCTTCAAATCTCTGTACATTTTAGTGCCTCCAGGGTGAATGGTGTATCTGGATCTATGAGCTTCCTCAAGAATCTTGTTCTTTATTCCAGCTTCATCAGGTACACAAGTTCTGCCTTTGAATAATAATCTTCCATCTCAGCCAACATGAAGTCAGGTCTGCTGCTCAAGTTCCCTTGATCTCTACCAGCTCGGGATCATTATCTTGCAAGGACTTGATTTCCATCAACAGTTCGGGCTTAAGTTGAATCTGAGCAATCATAACCCGATCATTGTCAATATTAAGATCCAGACTAGACAACTGTTCCAGTAACTTCCATTCTTGTAACATGAGACTGGACAATCTAGCCACAGGCTTCCGGCTTAAAGCATCTGCCACAACATTGCCTTTGCCAGGATGATACTCAATCGAGAAGTCGAAGTCTTTCAAGTACTCCAACCATCTCCTCCCTCATGTTGAGTTCCTTCTGAGAAAATAAGTATTTCAGACTCTTATGATCTGAAAACACTGTGAAGGTTTCTCCATACAAGTAATGCCTCCAAATCTTCAATGCGAACACCACTGCTGCTAATTCCAGATCATGAACAGGGTAATTCTCTTCGTGCTTCCTCAACTGCCTAGAAGAATAGGCAATCACCTTCCCATGCTGCATGAGTACACAGCCTAAGCCAATACCTGAAGCATCAGTATAAACAACAAAACCTCCTTCACCAGAAGGTAAAGCCAAAACAGGTGCAGTGGTCAAACATTCCTTCAAAGTCTGAAAGCTTCGCTGGCAGTCATCTGACCAATCAAACTTGTTCTCCTTGCGGGTTAATCTTGTCATAGGTACCGCAATCTTAGAGAAATCCTGAATAAATCTTCGGTAATAGCCTGCCAGGCCTAAGAAACTTCTAACTTCCGTCACACTGGTAGGCTGCTCCCAATTCTTCACTGCCTCAACCTTCGAAGGATCAACAGAAATCCCTTCCTTCGTAATGATATGTCCGAGAAAGGACACCTCTTGCAGCCAGAATTCACACTTACTAAACTTGGCATACAGCTGATGATCTCTCAATAATTGCAAAGCCAACCTCAGATGTTCAGCATGTTCCACTTCATTCTTGGAATAGATCAAGATGTCATCAATAAATACCACGACCCATTGATCAAGATAGGGCCGAAATACATTGTTCATCAACTGCATGAAAGCTGCTGGAGCATTCGTTAGACCAAAAGGCATAACGACAAATTCGAAATGACCATACCTGCTGCGAAAGCTGATTTATAGATATCCTCTTCCTTAATCCGTAACTGGTGATATCCAGATCGAAGATCGATCTTAGAGAAATACTGAGCTCCCGCTATCTGGTCAAATAACTCGTCAATCCTCGGCAATGGATATTTGTTCTTGACAGTCAACTGGTTCAATTGCCGATAATCGATGCATAATCTCATCGAACCATCTTTCTTCCGGACGAATAATACAGGGGCTCCCCACGGAGAAGTACTAGGACGAATGAAGCCCTTCTCGAGTAATTCCATCAACTGTTGCTTCAACTCCCTCAGTTCCGCAGGAGACATACGATAAGGAGCCTTGGAAATAGGAGACGTGCCCGGAAAGAGATCAATAGAAAGATAACTTCCCGCTCAGGCGGAAGTCCTGGTAGTTCCTCTGGAAAGACATCAGGAAAATCTTGGACAACAGGAATGTCCTTGATCTCAATCTGCTGCTCAGGGGTTGCACAGACAAAGGCTAGAAAAGCCTCGCATCCTCGTCATCAGCTTATCAGCTCGAAGAGCCGAAATGAAGATACAGAGTTATGGTGCTTAACTCCCACAAAAGAAAGCCTTGGGTGCCTAGTAAAAGACACCGAGCCAGAACTACAATGAACATTGGCCTCATATCTAGCCAACCAATCTGCTCCTAGGATTACGTCATAATCCTTCATGTCCATGCAAATCAAATCAGCTGGAAAGTTCTGTTTGCCAATCATAACCTTACTAGAAGGATAGAAATATTGGATTGCTGATCTAGTACCAATAGGGGTTGATATCTCTAACGGAGAATCCATCAAAACAGGTTCCACAGCTAAAGACTTAGCAAATCTCCGAGAAATAAATGAATGCGTGGCACCAGTATCAAAAAGAACAAATGCTGACTTGTCGAGTATAATAAGAGTACCTTCGACGAGTCCACCATCCTCGGCTGTTTCCGCTTCACTTGCATGCAGAGCTTGGAGCTTGCCTTGTGGTTTCTTGAAGACTTGAGGTTTCGCCGGGGTAGCTTGCTCCGACAAAAGGACAGTCAGAGATACGGTGCTCCTTGCTTCCACATCGCAAACATGCGCCTAGCTTGCGCCAGCAATTCTCCATCTTGTGACCAGGATTATTACAAAACTTGCACACGCCCGTAAATGGGACAATAGGGCCAGGCTTCTTGTCTTCACGCTTCGGCATCTTGCCTTGCCCTTCCACGATCCGGACCCGCTCCACGAACCAGGTCCACTAACGGGCCTCTTCTTGGTATAACCGGGTTTAACATTCCCGGAACCCGTAGGTTGTTCCTTCTTTGCACCTCTTCCACGGATTCTCTCCGTCATTTCTAAAGTATCCTCCAGAACTTGAGCTTTTCTCACCACCATCGGAATAAGTGGAAATTTCCATCGGTGCCAATTGGTTGATATAATGCAGCTCAGACCGTTGAGAAAACGCTTCGCCTTCATCTTCTCGGTGGAAATAAGGTGTGTAGCATAACGAGAAAGCCGTGCAAATTGAGCCTCATACTCCGCCACGGATAGATCTCGCTGTTTTAGGGCCGCGAACTCCGCCTTTCTTCTCTTGCACGGTCGAAAAAAATACTTGTTGTTAAACATTTCCTCGAACTCTTCCCTGTTGTGCATCCCTTGGTTTTGATGATGACAATAGGATATGTTTGATTAATCAAGTTCTATCTTGTTTCATAACAAATACAAGTGGTTTGATTGTTCCTTCAAAGTAATGGACTCATGACTATTTGATGATGACAAACAATGTTTTTGATTAACTCAATATAAATCTGATAGTTCAAGTTACTTCTGATAAGTTAAGTAATTTCAGGTCCACTGAAATCCAAGTGGAATCAACAAATCAGAAGAAGTGTCAAAGGCCGCTTGTCGACCAGGGAAGTGGTTATGGTCGACCAACGAACCCAGCCAGAAACACTTCAAGTCATCCGTCTTCTGCATGTGCCTTGGCTGTCGACCAAAGCCCCACTTCTGGTCGACCACAGAATAGACAGAGCATCAGACAGAACTGACGGCCATCTGGAATTTGCCCCTTGTCGACCAGCGACAAGGCTGTGGTCGACCACGGGACGCTAGTGTCAGCCAGAATGAAACCGCCATCAGGACACTGCTCGTTGTCGACCAGGGACAGTGTCATGGTCGACCACGGGTGTTATAGCGTCCAGAACCGAACTCTAACCGAATTCTGTTTTGGTTCCTTAAAACCTGCAGATTGTTGTTGCAGGTTGTTGGGTAGTTCAAATGATGAGATTCCGCACGGGAATCAAGGAGAGAATCTTGCTTAGAAGCGGTCAAACTTATT